>MU383888.1:0-271961 GCA_022495065.1 Xylaria telfairii
TAAATAAATATTTATAAAAATAAAATAAAATTTATATTTAAATAAAATAAAATTTAAAAATAATAAATTATTAAAATTATTATTTATTTAAAATAGTAATAAAATTTAAGATTATAATATAAATAATTTAATTTTTTCTTTAAATTTTTATTTAATTTTTTAACACCTCGGGAATTTTTTTTTTTTTATTATAATAATAATAAAATATAATAATAAATATTTTTAAAAAACTTTTAAATAGTTATTAATTATTTTAATAAAAGTTTTTTTTAGTTTTTTTATATATATAATAATTAATAATTTTTTTTTCTTGTTTTTGTTTTATACCTCGAAGTTTTTTTTTATTATAATAATTTTTTTTTTTTAGTATAAAATATAATAATACTAGTAAATATAATTATTAGTTTTATATTTAACTAGTAGTTTTTTAATTTTATTAATTATGTTATTTAAAACGTTGTTTTTATTAAATTAGCGTATAAAATAATTAAAATAAAATCTGAGGTATTATTATAGTTAGCCGGGCAGCTTTATATAACCATGCGTAAAAAAATAAATAAGCTATATATAAACCCCACTAACCGCGAGGTATAAGGCTTATTAAACGCAGGGTATAATTAATTAAATATGTATATTTTTATAAATATATACTTTTTTAATAAAAGTACATGCTTTTATAAAAATTCCTTATATTAAACTATATAATAAAACTTAATAAAAATAAATATAAAGCTTAAATATATTTAATTAATTATTTAAACAACTAATTAATTTTTTAAAAAAAAAAATAAAACTTAAAACTTTTAATTTATTTTTTTTTTAATAAATATATTAATAAAACAACGTTATAAATATAACCGCAGCATATTTTATTTTTTAATTATAGTATAAACGTTTATTTTAAGCTTTATATCATGTATTGCTATAATAACACAGATTTTTTAAGCTTTTAAAAATATAGCAATAAAAAAAAAAAAATCAAATAAATATAAAAAAAAAATAGTCAGTGTAGAATTAGTTAAGGAATTAAGCAGTCTTTTATACGCGTTGTCGCGTAATTAAGTGGTTGGGAAGTGGCCCGTGAGGGTATGGCCCGTGACCCCCCCTGCTGACTTAGCCGAATACCACGCAATAGCTGAGCGCAACAGCCTGTTCCGTCTTCGGTATAAAGCTTAACCTACGTATTCTGATGTCGGCTATTATAGGTAGCGACAGCAATATCACAGAATGACGTCCAAGAACCTATCTGGGCGATAAACGAAAATAGTCATGATGGTGCCGGGATTAAACGCATATAATTTGCTACTCTTAGCAGGCTACTTTGCTCGCGACTTAGATAGTACCTATTAATGTGATGTCACAAGGGCTTATATAAAGCTTGGAATAATATTTATTTAAGAGTAATAATCTTTTAATGCAGTTAAAAAAGCTATGTAAATTTTTAGACTTTTTTTTAAAAGCAGGTAAATTATAGTTTTTATATATAAATAACCTTGTTTAAAATTAATAACTAAATTATTAATTTTTAAAATATCTTATTATATTTTTATAAAAGCAAACTATTTTAAACTTTAAAAAAAATCAGATTATGTTTTTTGAACTAATCTGATTTTACCCGAACTTTATATCGGTAGTTTGCCGCCTTGCATAAACTATTTACAGAATATCGGGTGTCTTAAACCCTCGGGTACAGAATACGTACCTATACGTGATACGTACCCATGCGTGTGACAGGGACACACATGAAGCCTCAGTCATACGGACTCTGTCAAACAGGTATTGATCTTCTTACTGCATGCACTGATTCAATAAAACGGAATAGATTTGAGAGGGTTAGCACCTAACGATGAAATTGGCAAATTGAAGAACATAACTGCGTCAACCGGGTTGTTTCAACCGTGTATAGCACATGGTTGTTGCAGACAGCCGTGGATAGTTTGATGCCACTGAGGCGGCTATCGGTGACTTTGGTCTGTGTGAAACAAGTGGTTTGGTGTATCTACCTATCGCAGAACTGATAAAAGCAGAGTAATTCTATTAAGGATGTAGTTGCCTCGAGTAAGAAGATGGACGATATGAAGGAAAGGTGAGATCGCGTAAACGCGTAGGTAGAGTCGATGACGGTCGCGTCGCAGTTGAGACTAAACCCTAAACGAGCCTGTGGAGCATGGGTTTTCGGGGGAAAGATGCCCGGAATGGGCACATGGTATAATTGCGGTAGAAGCTTGGCCATGAGTAGCGGACTAGTATTTACCAAGCGAACAGAATCATGGCTTTTGTGGTATTATTTAGGTACATAGCTGCTTACAGTACGCAACGCCCGAGTTAATCCGTTGGTTCTCACTGTATTCGCAAGTTTTGGTTCGCAATACCTATATAGCGCGTCACCTCAGGGACTGATAATACAGTAATACCATTTGAAGCCCTACAGGAGGTATTGTGTATTTACTACTGTATGGTACAGTATGCACCGCTGCGGATGCGCTAGCCCCCGTTTAGAGCGCGGGGAAACCCCCCACAGGCCCCCACAAGGATTGAGCCAAGACAAGGGTCGGTGACCGAGCTAGACTAGAACAGGAGCTGAGCTCCCCTGTCTTCGGCGTCTTCGGTTGTACAGTAAGTAAGGCAGCCGATTGGCTTCCTCTTCTTCTCAACCCGCGGCTTACGATCGAGTGGCCAACCACTGTAAATAACCACTCTTACAATTTATAATATCAGACTTTGGTCTGGCATGTCACCAAGTTCCGTGAGGAAGCATTGTGTATTTAAGCCTGTTCAGTCCCTTGGGCTTGTATCTCCTTCTATCATCTCTTTCAACCATGGCCTCGACGGTTGAGCGTAAGGCCAATGGCGAAGTCATCTACGGGCCTGACAAGGTCGTCGATGTCCCGGATGTCGATTTGATGACCCTTTTATTTGGTAAGTACGGAAACGTCGGAGATTTCGCAGCCATCCCAGCTAACTGTGATGCCAGAGTCAGAACTCTGCCCTGCGTCGGCGGATACCGTAATCCAGTATGTAATCAGTTGTTATATGCTTCCCATTTTACTAGTTATGAGGATAACTAGTTAATAAAACTTTCAACATCCTTCTAAGATGCCCGGTGTTCATGGCGACTACTGACTCCGAGTTTCCGACAGCGCCGACGCTGCAGAGCCTTCCCATAGTCTCACCAAAGGGAGGCTCCTGCAGCTGTCAAAGAGGGCCGCCAGTGTGTTTAGAAATCAGTATGGGGTCGGGACAAATGGGCCGGACAAAGACGTCGTCTTCAACATCTCGACAGGCCACTTTATGATCCCGGTTATGTTTTACGCAGCCATCATAGCCGGCGGCATCTTCTCATCAACCAGCCCTGCCGCCACGGCAGACGAGCTCGCCTACCAGCTGCGGCAAACAGAGGCAAAGGTCGTCATCTGCACTGACGACGTGAAAGCGACCGCGCTCGCGGCGGCCGAGAAGATCGGGCTAGCCCCTAGAAACGTCCTCGTCTATGGTGGGACGAGGGACCTGGAACTCCTGGAGGCGGCATCTGGCGCGAGGGTCCCAATCTCGAACGTGGAGCTTGACTGGCGCCGCATCATAGACCCGGTCGAACTCGAGAATAGCATAATATGTTTGTTGTTCTCGAGTGGGACGACGGGTCTGCCGAAGGCCATGCGACTCTCGCATCGCAATAGTGTCGCCGCCTGCGTACTTGCTATGGAGCCTCTGAAGAAATATAATGCAGAGACCAAGCCGCCGGATTATAAGTGGTATGTCTGAGTGCCTGTTATTCTTGATCACCAAATCTGTTCTCGACTGCTGAAGCCGATGCTGACCACGTCGTAGTTAGTCAATCACTCCCTTCTACGGCCATAAGATGAAAGAGGTCACAGACTGAGCTGTTTACAAAAATGATATTCAAATTAGCTAGAGCCTTGCTAACCCAATATAGATGTCAGTCTGGCCCATCTTCCCGTAGCTCATATCGCCGGAGTTCAAGGCTACCTTGTGAATAGCTGTTACCTCGGCGGGACGTGCTACTGGATGCAGCGGTTCGATTTCCCCAAGTTCTGCGAATACGTCAGGAAGTACAAGGTCACGACTATGTTCACTGTGCCGCCTATATACCTGCTAATCGCAAAGTCCCCCTTAGTAAAGGATCACCTCGCCTCCTGGGATGACGCGGTGTCTGGCGCTGCTCCGATGGGCCAGGATCTGCAGATCGAGGTAGGCAGGAAACTTGGCGGAGGGACTACCTTGGTGCGACAGACTTGGGGACTCAGCGAGACGGTATGGAACCCCTTGCTCGTGTTTCCAGAAGATGCCTTTCGATCAATTGGCCTCGGGGCTATAGATGGAACTAAGAGGCGGCTAACAACAATCTCTTATAGAGCGGAAGCATCACCATCACACCGGCTCGATTAGCCAACGTCGCGCCTCCTGGATCAGTAGGTTCTCTCATAGACAGCTGCTACGCCCGTCTTGTAGACGATAACGGGAAGGACGTCGAGCCCGGGGAGGCAGGTGAGATATGGGTGAGAGGTCCGGTCGTAACCAAGGGATACTGGAAGAACGAGAAAGCGAACAAGGAATCGTTTAAAGACGGCTGGTTCCTCACCGGCGACATTGCCGTGTTTAGAGATGGGTTCTTCTTCATCGTTGACCGGAAGAAAGTAAGTCCAGCGCACACCGCCACTGAGAAATGGCAATGCTTACCTTTCGCTAGGAACTCATCAAATACAAGGGCAACCAGGTCGCCCCTGCGGAACTCGAGGCCATGCTGCTCTCGCACCCCAAGATCCTCGACGCTGCTGTGATCGGCGTCCCGGGCGAGGGCACCGAGGTTCCTCGGTTAGTATATCTATTTCTTCTTCACACTCGTAAAGAGGTCGAGCTAACGTTTCCGATAGTGCCTACGTCGTCGTCGCAAACCAGAAAGAGATTACCGCCAAGGCAATCGTCGAGTGGTTTAGCAAGCAGGGCCTCGCAAGGTATAAGAACTTGAGAGGAGGCGTTGTCTTCCTTAACACCATCCCGAAGAGCCCTGCTGGGAAGATTTTGAGGAAGAGCCTGAGAGATATGGCGAAGAGGGAGACGCCGACTGCTAAGATCTAGCCTAATGGTGAGCGGTGTTTGACTGCTCCTTATTGTTACTGTTGGGTAGACGACCGATTGGTGATAGTAATATGACGATGCGTGGATGCCGCATTTAGTGTTGTACACGTTTGCAACAGGACATTGTTCAACTGTTCTAATGAATACCATTACTTTACTTGGGAGATAGGCGATATCTCTTCTTGATTTGCCTCAGCAGTTTCACACTTGGAATTTGCGACGCATCTTATCAGGCGAAGAAGAAAATGCATTAATAAAGGTGATGACCCTATTCTCGGGCGTGCAATCTACTTAGAACCAAACAGCGAGGTCGCCGGCGGAAGGGAAAGCGTCCCGAACTTCGTGTTATGACACTGCTTCGGTAGAACACGGAGCTGCATGTACACAACCAGGCCAACTCGCGAAAGCCTTTGAGGACGCTTTGCAAAAGACAACGATTGCTATGTACCCCCCTATCATGTTGACCCCTCACGTCCTGGTACTCGGGTACGTAGTCTAATCAAGACGAAGTGGAAAAGACACTGTCAAAGGCACGGGGTCTCCCAATCCGGCGTATCTGATCCTTCTACTTGAAGTACTCCCTCTTTAGGCGGCAGACGGTGGATTGCGTCGACCGGCGCGAGAGGTTCGCCACCTGCATCATCGCGGAGTAGTTGACCTAGATAGGGGGAGCAGGTTAGCTAAACGTCATCAACAACACCCTTTCTCCCCGCTAAGTTGGGCTGTGGAAGGGTAGGCCTACCTGCGGCACTTCGACGAAGCAGGTGATGACTGTGAGGATGGTCTGAAGATCCCGACCGGTGGGCGCGGGCATGCGGGAGCGATCGCCGGCTCTCAGCTCGTACTTTTTCTTGAGGCGACACCACTGTTACACTTGGGTTAGTTGTTTCTATCTTGCGGATGTCTAGGGCACGATGAGTTTCGAGGACGGGCCTCTTGTCTCTGTGGAAGGGTGAAACAGGAGGGGTAGTTGGAGACAACACTCACGGTGGTATGAGCTGACCGACGCTTTAGCGTTAGTTTCTCCATCATCTTTTGGTAGTCGACCTGAGAGACATCGAATGGTTAGTAGTCCATCGGTCCGTCTTGCTTTTGGATGTGCTACTTACTTCCGCGTCGACCTCCATGCATTTTAGCATGGCCATTAGATGATCGAGCAACTTGGGGGGAGGGGGCTTGATTAGGGACACTGGGAACACTTGGTTAGCGAGGCGGAACTTGGAAGATGCTGCTCGAGTTGTCTGCCTTTGGGGACTGGGGATAGGGGATGGTGGCTAGGTCTTGTGGGGTTGAGTGCTAGGATTGGAAACGAGAGATTTGCGAGCATATATATAGGGTGCAGGGAGGGAATTTGGTTAGGCAAAACAATTCATGAAGGTGTGAGAGAGAAGGGATCAAGGATTGTAGTTTGATGGAAGTAGTTGGATTCGACACCCAGACACCTCAAGAGCGTAACTTACTCTTGACGACGATGGCCGTAGACGGGTTGGGAGAGCGGGAAAGATAGATAGATGTATGGATGAAGATGGTTGTTGTACGTGGAAAAGTCAGACAAGTTAGGAAGATCTGGGTGCCTAGAGGTATTTGAAGAATGGAAGAATTGAACTGGTTGGCGGGAGCAGAAGGAATCTTTCCTTTCATTCACTCTGGACTCAGTCTTGTACTAGGTAGAAGCTACATTTAGAAAGACGCGGAATAATCACATCTGTATACATATATCTATTCTGGATTTGAGTTTCTACGCACCATAATGTAGTATTGGTAGAACGTATCGAGTCAACCCCAACACAAGCTGTTTCTCCTCTTATATAAAGACCTCCTTTTGGCATGTTTCTTAGATCATATAGTATGTTCTCATAAGCTTGGTACTAGACTTTGAGGCGAGACTCTGTGGAGATTACGGAGAAGATGATCAGATTATTATATCACAGTTGGACATCCTGGTGCCGAGCAAGATCATGAGAAATTCCCATTACCTGAGTCTTGAGGTGGGGTGTTTATTCATAAGTCGGCGGGATGGCTTCCTCCAATGCCTATCACCATCGACGAGGAACCGGCAGGTTGTTTGCTTTGGGGTCGGCTCCCGGGGCGGCTCCGGGGCTGTCCTGAGGCCGGTCCGGGGGCCGTATACCGGGCTGTGTTGTTGTTGTTATTGTTGTAGTGGGGCTGTCTCCGGAGTAGAAACCTAACACGTGGAGAAAGCGACATAGATACATTCAAAACGCCGATGGTGATACTACCAGCACTGAAGCTGGTTGTGATCGATACTTTCCTCCTTGAGTAAATGATAAGGGGAGCCCTCTTTAGTATGTGAATAGGTGATATATTTGTAATTCTAGCGATGGATATGGTCAATCGAGCGTAATGAATCGTGCAAACTTCAGTCCGTAGCACAAAGGTGTTCAATCTTTTTTTAACATCCCTCCTTGCCCATAAAGACTAAGGCTTCATAGTTCCTGGATTAGGTACAAAAGATGGCCTAGCCCGGTCACCAAGCTGACAGGGACCCCATATCTCCAATTACCTAGATTCACATCAAGTTGAAGACGAAGGCAGCGGTAGAACGCAACATACTAGGCAGGAGAGGCTATTTTAGCAAAGCTATAAATCTCGCACCTGGCTCAAATGGGACTAGAAAGGGGACCAGACTGAATCATTGTTGGTCCAATAGAAGTCTATTACTGAATTGAATATTTTTAAAGCTCATGAACATCAGGTCTCCTCTTTATAATAGCCTGAAATGAATGATTTATCTTTTGTATAAAGTATTCTGCAATGCCCATTAACGCTATTCGCTATGTAGCTAGTAAGCAGATGTCTAATCTTATGCTGCTAGATGAATTGCTTAGCTGATTGCAAAGCTTCACTGAACCGCCCTACCAAATTTAGAAAGGGAAGCTTGAGAAGTTAATACTAGACCCCCTAAAACTCTATAAAAGTAGGATGGCTTCCTATTAGTTTAAGCAAAGTTTACGATGCTTAAGGCATTAATTATTTAACTAGTCTAACCAAATGGCGAAGATTGAAATGCGATGTATTTTAATTTTCACTATCTTAAAATTGAGTGAACTTGACGTTAGGAACGGTGAAGTTTTCCATTTTAGTGACAACTTGCTTGGCACTACGTAGAATTTTTCGCATACAATTTGCCTCAGTCTATCGCTTCTTTATGGTTTGTTACAACATGTAGAATAAGAGCGATCTCCGAGCCTAGGTATTACGTTCACGTTGTTATGTCTCCCAGGCTTCTGCAAGAGTGAAGAAGATAACTAAGAGTCCCGAAAGACGATAGCATGCTAAGTACGCGGCAAATCACAAATCCTACGCGCCTATGCAAGCTCTAACTATGCAGACAGAAATCTATACAATCCTAATCACATGAACCTGAATTATCGCAGTTTCGGACACGTCATTGTCTGGTACCAACCCCGACCTACCAGTACATGAAAAGTGGAAGGCGGGTATCCCTCCCGTAGCTACCTATGCACGTAAATACATGTAGATATATCAATCGCATTATTGTATACTACCATACTACAGGTAGTGCTAAACAGACTACATAGCAAAGGGACAATAGCACAAAGACCCCGAGTGCTAAGGACCTGTAAACTTGAAGCAGTTGGTGGAAATTCTTTATCAGTCTACCCAAAATGGTGCTGGGATGAAATTGGTACACCCGTCATGATCCGCTGACCCTCTCCTGGGTCTCTTTGATAGATGTTGTGTAATGGTGTTGTACATGGAGCCGGGGGGATGGAACCCAGTGGCTGGCTGACTGGCTCAATAGGATGTAGACAACATCCCGATGGTTTTTGCTAACGAATACTATGCAACAGAGATAGTGATAACTGATGAAATCATTTTCGGCTATCTCAATGTGTCACGAACCTAGTATAGGGTAGGTATAGACTCTTGTTGTTGCACGAGGGTCTCAAGGCTGCGTACGAGGCTAGATACATGTACAAAAGTCCCGTTGTTCCTATGCCTTGTGACACACACCAACCAAGCCTTTTATAGTTTGTTTAATGCAATCAAATTTTTCTATTTTACTCAACAGGCTTCACTGGTATTATGTTTAGTCTTATTTGATTCTGAACTATGTACCATGCAAGAGAAAGATAGGCCAGCTATCAGCCGTATTCAGTCAATAAAGGTACAGTTGTCGAGTAAGTAGAAGGTGGTCATACGATTAGTGGCCTGGTGGAATTGCCGAAGTACTACGGTCATGTAGTCTTCTGCCAAGGTGCTCCGTCTACTTGTATAGCCAGCTCTTGGGATATGATATTCAAATATGGTGTGCTACGTAAATTACACCTAAATCGGAACAAAACGAACAGGCTTGAAGCTTAATTAGGCAGGAAAGGAACTTCTGACGCACCGAAGCCCCTGCTCGTTCGGTGATCTCCTTCTTTTCGGCCTGCTCTATCTCGTCGCGTGAGGTGAATTTTGGATGAGCGAGGGAGTCGGACACCATGGCGTCGAGGCCACCCTTCCCGAGATGTTGCGAGTCAGCCTGTATTGAGTAATCGTGTGGTCCACGATATTCAAGGGCAGGACCAAATAGGACGGGATCCTCTGTCTCCATACCCTTCTCGAAGGAGACGCCTGAGGTCGCGATTTTGGACTTCATCCACATGCTGAACTGAGCGTTGGGGCTTCGGCTCAATAGAACCGCTATTCGAATATCTTGAGGGATTCCGGTCTGATCTGGCATCTCCTTAAGGTCCATTTCACGATAGAATGCTGTGTACCCGAGATTTGTCCGCGACAAGAAGTTGCGATGTTGGTTTTCACGCCCTAGCGGTGGTGAGGCAAGCGTCAAGGAGTGGAAGAAACTGGTGCGGTCTTACAGGTGGATAGATGTTCTCCGGCGGTATCTTTTCAATCTTGATACGTTCGTCCAGCAAGTTCTCACCGCCGTGCCTGGAAACCTCATTAGAGTTTTGTTGAAATTGGAGCTGGATTTCTGCGGCCTTAATCCTTCTTTGCGCTCTTAAAGCGACGAAGGAGATATGGAGCACAATTAAACTTGCTGGGCGGCTGTCGCTCCCACCGAGCGATTCATGAATAACATGGGCAAGCTCGGCTTTAAGTTGGCAAAAGCTTCCTCTATCGCCTAAGACGGAACGCCTTTGGATCGCCGGGTCATTGATCACCATTGTTTTGACGTACCTGTTTTAACTGTTGGAAATGCACGTGGAAGATAATAAGTGTCTTGTAACGAAGACTCAGATAATAAGGGCTTGGAACAGTGTTCTATTCCGTTAATAATTCTCTTTGGATCTAAAGGGTCCCTGTCCTTCCAAATCCATCCTTCGATGTAACCTCACCCTTCGCCTTATATTTATAAACAACCCTGGGGCTGGTGCCTCAGGCCTCTGGCCATTACCCCTCCTTTGGCTGTCTCAGATCGAGTCCGTGATACGGCCAAGAAAGCCTTTTCCTGCGTGTCCATCGGGACCACCATGTCAGCAAGGTAGAGTCACAGCGTTGTTATTTCCATCAAATCATTGCCTGCCAAAGCCGTAGTGTTGGCGTCTGATGTCGCACGGCCAAGGCCAAAGGCCTACGGCCAGGTGCCTACGCTGCCAGCCTTCCGGCGAGACATACAGCCTCAGGTAGCCGCAGCCATTGGTCGGCGATTACCACGAGACTCACTGTCACAATATAGACTGCAGCACTATACCGTAACACTACAAAAGGTAGAACGTTGTCAAGTCGAGCACTTGACCGTCTGCAGTAACTATACGCGTACTGGGCTTGTGACACTCACAAGACTCACAGAGGCTAGTATTACGGACTTGGATCGGAAGTAGCCAGAGGAGGGGTAAAGGCCAGAGGACAGAGACACGGACCCCGAGGCTATCTATAAATATAAAGCGAAGGGCGAGGTTATATTAAAGGATGAATTAAAAAGGCTAAGGACCCTTTAGACCTAAAGAGAATGATTAGCTAAATAGAACACAGATCCAAGCCCTTATTATATAAGCCCTTGTTACATCTGAGTTCTCGTAAGATTTGGGGATATGAACTAATTCGCGAGCTACCGTTCTATACTAACTACTATTATAATTTTTTAATTCATGGTGATGTCCGAAGGACCTGCAATTCGATACGCTAGTTAAAGAGAGAATTTTTAGCTGAGTTGATAGGAACTACACGTGTTTGAGATGGTTTTTATATGCAATATATATACGAAGGGACATGAAATTTATAACACCGAGTAGTTGCCGGATGTAATCGACCCGATTACCTTTTCGACGCTCTTTAGCTTAGGTATTTATAATAGTTCTAGTACATAGTTGCAAAGGAGTTTTTCTTTTTCACTTTCTACTATGAGTAGTGGTCGACGAGGTCGTTCTACCTTCCCCAGCCTATCCAATACTTCTTAGGAGATAATTAAAGAGTTTAGGCAACCTTTAGACCTAGGGAATTCGCGTATAAGGCACCTAGTCAACTAGGCCTAAAATAGCCCACACCCCCCAATGCTTGTAGGTCGTTTCAATCCACCATTTAGATAGAGTTGTTATATAGCCCCCTTTAGTTGGCGCATAGCGACCACTATTCTTAGCTTAGGTAGAATAGTAGAATCGCCCAAATGACTACCTCAGGGAGGCCCCCCAAGCATCCATCACCGATGTCGTAAAATAAATTTAATTGGTAGACATTGACTGCAAACAAACTGAGGCACCTGGAGGTCGATAATAGCTTACCATGAATCCCGTTCAGAATACAATAAACGTTAGAACCGTAAGAGACCCATCGTATGTATTGTGAATTGCCATCGTAGGCTCTGCAACCGTAATTCAACACCAATCTCGTTCCAATTATGATACCATCATCCCAGAATAATTAGCCCATCAGTCCGCCCTTTTGCGTGACTAAGAAACTAGGGGGAATGAATCGCTTGCTTTGTGAATATGCCTCATTTTTCGGTCACTACACCCGTGAGGGATCCTTTTAAGGATTCACGGTCCTCCCAAACAGCCCTCTCCAGTGACGGGTATATGAGATCCGCGCCTTCGTTCTGAGGGCCATCAATGTCCGCCAGTTGCCATTTAGCGCGCTCAAATCTGTTTACGACACCTGGAGCTAGGTTCACCATTCGGATCTCGACGAAATTACCCAGCTGACGGCGTATGTCGTCCTTCAGCTCTGCAAGGGCGGTGATGCCCGTCACATCAATGAAGGGTACCATGGTGAAGTCCCAGACGACGATCGATAGTGGCATGTCCTTCAACACAATGTTGCGCTCCCTGCGTAGCCGCTCGAGACGTTGTTCACCAGCCACACTCCACGAACGCTCGGTGTCTGCACGGTAGTTGGGGTTCTGTACCGACGGGTACACGAGCTGTATAGATTCGAGAATCTGGGTTTTAGTGCGTTGGGCGTTAGGGTAGAATACCGAGTCTTGGAAAGAAACAACGACGGTATCCTCTGGGATAGTGATGCCAACGTTCTCTGTCTGTGCGCCTGTTGCTCTAGCTACGGATCGAGTAGTGTTTATCCGCCCTGACCCGCTGTTGGCAGAAACTCGAGCCTTGACAAACGCGGAGCGGAGAAGAGTCCAGACGACAGCCCATCCAGCGGCCGATGCGATACCGAACTCTGAACCTACGAAGATAGTAACAAACTACGCTTGAAGTATCAGTGCTAGCAATTAAATGCGAGTAAGAAAGACAACAAGACATGAGAAGGTAGAAAATGGAAGTTGAGGTATACTTACGAACGCAACATTGAAGGCAATGTAGTCCGCGATAGAGACTCGATAGTATTTATAAAAAAGAGAAAATGGTCCAAATAAATGAATAACGGCCATGATCTAGTTCAAGGTTAGCAATTGCTCGTCATCGCTACTCTAGCTAAGTTTTTAGTGCATAAATGACTTACGATGATAGCTGCTAACGTTGCCTTCGGAAGCCAATAGAGAGCCGGAGAGAAGAAATAAATAGTCAAGAGGATGAAAGCCGCTGTGATGATTCCGTTAAGAGGGCTGCGAACGTTACACTCCGAATTGACGGCAGTACGCGACATAGCTCCTCCGACAGGCATGGAACCGAAGAAGCTGTTGACAAGGTTTGTTACACCGAGGTAGTTGAACTCTTGAGTCTGGTCAACGGTATAGTGGTTCTTCCTACCGAAGGCTCTGGCGACCGCTTGGTGTTCCAGCGAAGCCGCAACAAATGGCGCTATAGCCCGCGCGGCGACCTTGGAAATCAAACCACTATCGTGAACCTTTGGGTGCGCGATACCATTCGTGTCGACCTTGCTGATGGCCCAAAGTAGCTCATCCCTGTCTTTATTAACCAGATAGGAGATAAGGGTGAAGATGATGAGAACAATGATAGCTCGACTGCTCGCAATGTATTGGATTAGGAAGTGCCTCTTGCCCCATTTCTTCCCTAGCTTCTCGAGCAAGTAGAGAATAACGATGGTGCCGAAGCCAATTCCGGATGTTGGACCATCCCATTTGGGGAGGCGTCTTAGTACGTTTCCAATAATATCAAAGACTTCGGATGGAGTATTGTCGAGCCCTACAAGGGATCCTACTTGCCCGAACCCAATGGTGAGAGCTGTGGCTGAGATAAAACCAGTAAGGATAGGAATTGAGATATAGTCGAGAAGGAAACCGAGGCCAAGTAGGCCGATGACTAGTCCATAGACACCAACCATGAAAGCAACGGCTGCGGCGATGTCAGCGGGGGCGTATTCGGTTTTTAGGTCCGCGATAATCTCTGCAGTCAAGAGACCCATAAGTGAAGTTGGTCCGGTAGATAGGTCTATAATGTAGCAGTGTTAGCTCTTATCAATCGTATTATAAACGCATACAATGGGAAGAAATACCCTTTGAGGTCCCGAGAAATACAGCGATAGCAGCTGGCAGCCAGCTACTGTAGAGTCCATGTTCGATTGGAATGGTAGCTATCTTTGCGTAAGATAGACCCTGGGGTATAAGCATCACACCAATCGTGAGACCGGCCACTTCATAAAAGGAGAGTCAGCTTATGTTTCTCATATGGTCAGAGTTTATTTGGTTCGGCCACTTGAGGTCGGTTCAAAACACGGCTTTGAGCACCGGTCGCCGCGCTAACTTGAAATGCAGGCGCAATTTTTGAATCACTTACCAAAGTCTGAGGCGAACCATGATGGCGAATATCGTGGGAGCCATTGAACGATAGGAAGTTTGTCAAGTAGATATTGTTTAGTCGCAGATGGGAGCTTTTCGGGAACAATTTGGGCGTAGTGTTTCACCCTACTGAGGTTGGGGTCCGTTCGGAGCTCCTCTTTGAGAGTTTCAACTCTACTCTCCATCGTGGGATAACGACTTGCCATGATAACAGGGGGAAATATTAGGTGCTGGTAAGCAGATATCTTACCAGCTTTGTGACAGAAGCCTCGTAGCTCTCGACTTTAAAGTATCGACTACTGATGTATAGATATCTTAGTAGCGATAGACGCCATTAATAGAAGATCTATAAAGACCGATCACGGTTAGAGCTTCCATATACATGTGGAGGTAGCTATGTTCACCGAAGGGCACATTAAGACTACGTGCATCTATCTCTCTGCAAGGGGACCCCTCCTTCGGTGCATTCTCGCGATCTTTCGGTATTAGAGATAGAGAGGTTGCTACCTAGGGTTCAAGTAGGCACATCTATGGGGAAAGAAGGTTGGGGTTTCCTGATTTCGAGGAAGGGAGACGAATCAGAGCAGAGGTCACAAGCAATCAGATTAGTGAGTTCTCTGACTCGTCGGAGGTATACTGTGTCCAGTGGCCTATGCAACCAATGTCACTCTCTCGCCGCTCAGCAACCTTAGCTCTGAATCGGTTACATTCGGGCCATTCTACACATCTGTAAATCAAAGTAGTTGTGATGCAATGGACCTAGGGGCTGAGTGGTGGCCTGGAACGCGGGGTTTCCTCCAAAAACGAACTAACAAGAATGCAGAAAATGATATTAATAGCGTGCAAGGTGTGTGGGACAACCATGCGTGATACCAGACGGGCTATGTCAGAATCTCTTTGAAGGGCGAATCGAAGACGGACATGATCGTTGTATAGCGCGCGAAGCGTCCTACAAAGCCTCTGCTAGGCAGTCCTAACTATATACATACTGTGCGCTTTGTTGTACAGCATAGTTTAGGGGAGAGTGGCGTCATAAGAGGCTTTCATGTATTACCTAGAATTAATTGGCAGTAATCTCGGAAATGGAACCCGATGTATTTGTTTAGCTGCACTGGTTGGCAACCGAGTATTTACTCCTTAATACTGTATACGGTAGATTTCTTCTTTCGTTGTCTCACCGAACATATTCAAGTCGCCGGTCTAGCGCAAATATGTCTTGATCGGCTAAGTGAAAAGCCGGTGTCTCGGATCGTTCAACCCAAGATCCGGGGCAAGCTCCAGGAGCCTGGTCCTCGCCGTGATACAGGGGTGTGAAAGACGTTATTGGTTATCACGAGGTTGGAAGCTGCAGCTAGTACTTTATCTCCAACATCCCACCCGACTTAGTAGCAATGCTTGATAGTGCTAGTATACACACCATACTATCCCGTTGTAGACATGTTGGTTGAAGATAGCGATAGCATTGCTGTTCAAGAACGTTGGTGAAGGCAGCATGTGACCATTTCCTAGATATTTCCAAGCGACGTTATGGTAAGCTTCGCTGCATAGCCAAGGCGCATGGCAAATGCTTGTAACTAACCCGACTAAGCGCGAAACCGTTTCATTGCAGTGACCAAGCTCTTGGCCGCCCAGACATTCGCTGGGCGCCGAGAATTTTCGGAGATATTGTCTACTTCATACACGTCGACGACGTCGTGAGAATCGTTTCGAAGGCAATCTTTATTATTCACAAATTCTTATATCATTGTCGCCTACAATTTGGCCAATGCGAAAGCGAACAACTGTGATAGAGGTCGGGTGATGACAATGTGGATCCAGAGGAAATAGCCTGAAGCGTTACAATGCATATACTGTAGCGCCAAGGGTAGAAGTAAAGGTATGAATAATCAAGGTAGGATGCCGACCTATTTAGGAAAGTAAACATGTAATTACGCAATCGAGGCATCGCGATTCTAGCTTTGGAGTCAAGTCCACTCCTTCTAATGCAACCCACCGTCTCGTTACGGCACTAGTTATAGTGGACTAAATTTGTTGCGCATTGTTGATCGGTTCACCTGTGGTTATCTATGGATAATTAGCCTGTCGTTGTCTCTAGCTAGCGACTAACCTGCCGCGCGTCCGTCAGCACGAACTCCTTACACATACTATCATCCTGCTGAAGATTACAGAAATAGTCTAGTTTCGTTAGCACTAAGTGCCGTATAAGTTTATAGTACACTCATACCAGCCTACAGTAGTTAGCTTATTGTCCTAGCTTCGCCATGGAATCCGGGGCCGTTGAAAATACACTAGATCCGGAAGTTAGTTTAGTGCCCGTTGCAGGTGGACACGGTGGATTACTTATTGGTGGGTTTCTAGTGGGCGTTCCATTCCTAGAGTGGGTTTGGAGATGGTCACTCATATCATTCTATTTCAAGCATGCCATCATATAATGATGGTATTCAAGTTGTGGACATGTCGGAGGTAATTCGCAAGGAAGAGAAAAGCCGACGACTCTGGAAAAGGAAGGATTAGGCTAGCAGAGGGCAGCCCAGCTTAGCAGGCCTTAAGGATATCATCTCCTCAATACGTCGAGATCACTGGACAGGCCGAGAAAGCCTAATACGGGTAGGTAAGCGCCAGGACCCGTGGGGGTTTCCACGGTGGTACCCTGGAGAAGGTACAACATTGCGTTTGTAATAGCGTCAAGTCTTGCGCACCCCCGGCTCATTTCATCCATTTAGGTAGATGAAAACGAGGAGATGGCGTCTCAAACTTGGCGAGATATAGCCGAAGGAGGGCGCCGAACTTAACGTTGCCAACCATTATTTGTTGATGAACGACAAAGCGCAGGGTTCTAGCGCCAGAGACCCTTGTGATGAATGTACGAGATCGCAAGCGTTGTCAAGCGTTGTGGCACTTTTGTTTTTTCGAGGGCTGAAACACATGCTCCCTCGCTCTTAATTATTTTCAGCGGTGACATGTAAAATATGCTGAAACTTCTCTGCTAAGGTATTCAGTCAACTTTTAAGAAGAATGGAAATTGTGCAGTAATTAGTGATGCGGGATGAAAAGTGTAGGCAGTTTACCATCCTGTCATCTTTGAGTCTGCCCCGCACGCTATGTGTAGGACACTAAAGTAGGTGCCACATTGTTTGTTATCCCTCGGGATAGATGGACGAAACCCTCAAAATCGAAATTTACAAACCGCTGTAATTAAAAACTAACACCTAATACTATGTGTCCTAAGACAGGCCCGAAATATTCAATGCCGAATATCGATTGTCAATAATCACAAACCCTTTTTCACTAGATAATCCCCTGTTGTATATGAAGCATGAAGCTAGTACAACCATTATTCAACCACACTGCCACTACCCATGCACCATCAGGACACATAGAGTCATGCGAGTACGCAAAGATAAAGTAGTATATTATTACAAGTTAGGAAATAAAAACCTGCTGTGACTATTTGACAGAGTAGTCCAACAACACCAGGCATGCATTGCATAACGGTCAGGGTTACTCTTGGTGTGTATAGTGTTAGATCTACCAGTGTCACCTGCAAGTTGAGAAATGGCACACGTATTATGATCTGAAAATTGAACTATGCCGCGCTCGTGTGTGTCTATTGACTAAGTGACTACAACACATATCTCCACCTTCCTCGGTTCCAACCAGTAGAAACCATAATAAAGGGTGCATACTCGAATCCTACCAGCATATCTGGTCATGTACGGACGGGGTGTATACTAAAGACCACTATTGTTGGAGCAGGTACTGCCCAAGGTCGATTATAACTCATGAACACCCGCCGGTTCCGTGTCTTCCACATCTGGCAATGTTACTTCATCCTTTTCCGCACTCTTTACCTTATTCCAGAAAATCTCACCGTTCTTCGGGTCATCCTGGAACAGGTGGTCGACGACAAGCTTCTTCGGAGTCTCGCCCATCCACTGGAAGAGAGAGAAGTCCCTAAACTCGTCGGCTTTGAAGACCTCGAGCATCTCAATCGGCTCATCACCGATGTTCTCTACGAAGTGGCCCATATTCCGCGGTACGATACCCACATCTCCGGGTACATAGTCGAAGGTTCGCGCGGTGCCCTCAGCGCCGAATATGGTGACCCGACCTCGGCCCCTGATAAAGAAGTTCCACTCGTCGGCATTCGGGTGCCAGTGCATCTCGCGTATAGCGCCAGGCTGGATGGTGACGTGTGCGGCCGCTACGGTCTTCGAGATTGGGAAGTTCTTGGAGTCGGTAATTCGGACCTCACCACCGCTCGTGATCTTGGGCTCTTGCTCTAGCATACGATGGCTGAAGTTGTACCTTGACTTCTTAACATTCTTGCCTGACGGCTGCTCGTCCTCAAGAGAACCTGGGTACGAGCCTTGGAAGATGTATTTCTCGTTCTTGGGAAGATGCGCAAAAACTTCAGGGGCAAGGTTGAAGTTCTTCGAGATTACCGACTTAGGCGTGTGAGCTGGAACATGTCAGCCCGTGTCAAGCATTTCAAGCTAGATATTAAAGACGAACCTAGCCAGTCGGAGAGAATGAATGTCGACTCTTCCGAGAAACTCCCATCATCAAAGATGAGTAGAAACTCGGTGCCGTTCTCACCTAGGCCCTGGAGGGAGTGAGGAACACCACTTGGGAAGTACCACAGATCCCCTTTCTTTAGGTCGTCCATGAAATTGCCCCCTTCATAGTCAATCGCAGTGATACGGACCTCGCCATCCAGCACATAGGCCCACTCAGCTTCCTTGTGCCAATGTAGCTCCCGAATAACGCCCTTGTCAAGCCTCATGTTTACGCTAGCGAGATCGACGCTAGTACCTAGCTCACGAACCGTGGTCTGGCGAGTCCATCCGCCCTCCTGTTGCAATCAGTCAAAGTACGACCTAAACATTAGAGAGATGCTCACCTCGATTCGAACGTGCGAGTCCGCAAAGCTCCAGCGCATATTTTTCATATCGCCGCGGTCAGTACTTGGAGGACGCACGAGGTCTGGGTTCTGGCGGGAGCGCTCCCAGTTCCATGGCCCTAATACGGAGGCGCCCAAGCCATTGCGGTACGGGAGAGGATCTAGCTCATCTCCAATTGCATCGACGGGGCGATCGATGGAATCTCTGTGATCTGGATTATATGGCGACTTCGTTTTCTTTGCGTATTTGGGAGGCAGTTCTAGACCAGCTAGAAGATATTGGCGTGGGCTATCTTGAACGGGAACCGCAAGGCCCGAGTTGCTCAAAGCAAGCCCGGCGAGGAGCAGTCGCGATACGGAATTGCTGTAAGAGCTGAGGGGCTGCATCATCGAAGAATGAGACGATCCAAACTGAAGAAACCTGGGAAGAACAGATGCACTACAAAATCAATTGGGCAAATGAGATGTGGGATTGGTCGCTTTTTAAAGTGTAGCACAAGAAAAAGAAGAAAAACAAAACCTCGGATGGCGAAAGGGACGATAGCGGAGCAATGTCGTAGACAACTCTCCGAACTGGGCCGTTCGTGATGACGGTTTACTGACCTATTTTTGACAGTTGCCTGTCCGGATACCATAGGCTAGGACAAAAGTTTGTTACACGCGTCTGGGGCACGCCGGCGCCCGGTCTAGAGATTCACAGACACTGATAACGGTAACACACCGAGTAAGCCCGCCAAAACTAGTGCTACAGTAGAAAGCTGCTGAGCATGGGCTTTCTGGATTCCGAGCCAAACCCGAGCATTCTCCAGCGTATCGCGATGCTCCCTATCCGGCTTTGTCGCTGAAACCGGACTCTGGTCCTTGAAAACCCCAGACGCTGTCCACGTAACCTGGGCATGGCGCCGTTACCATCTCCAACTTGCCCTACTTCCTCAGGCCTACATAGTACCAAAGCAGCTTAAACCGATAGCTTGGAACCCCTGTCAAGGCAACATATATCTGCATCTTTATGACAGGGGTATGTGCAGGGGTCTATCCGAGCAGTGCGGGGCTTCACGTCCGTTTATGGGTTGAGTAGCGAGCAGCCGACTAAGAGGAAAGACTCCGAGAATTCATCGAGCTCGGTCAAACTGTGAGCATCATCTATTTACAAGACTTCCTTCTACATGCGTTCATCTATCTGTAATGATTGACCCTACGCTAGCAGGTACTGATCACATCATGAGGAGATCGGACGGGTACTTACTAGAAACCTACCACAGGTTAAACCATTTTCATACTTAGTGTACAGTACAGTAGCACCTAACCTAATGTAGTACGTCACATACACTCGACTAGCTGTAGGTCTAGGACCTTGGCCTTCACGGCACCGCCTGTCCCGTTGACTTCCTCCATCTCCTCCAACAATATCACCTACCACGATAATCGAAAGAGGGTGAAGTCGGCCTTGGCTTGTCTGACTGAAATTACTATGAATGCGGAAACCCCGGCATACTTTTATTGCAACCCAACTGGTCCAAATTTTGATATCGTTCTTAATCAATTCTTTGTAGTTGTTACCCCGAGCTCGCACCTTAAATTACAAAAACACGTGGGAAATATTGCGCTGTTACCTTCATCTTTCTAATGTCAGACAATCACGTATCTAACGGCTACGGTGCCGTGAATAGCTCGGGGAGGAGAACAGCAGTTTCCGGAGATGAAGAGCAGCCGTTGTTGGGAGGAGGCCGGCTGCCCAAGCCAGGATGGCGCAAAGGCATGACGGCCAACGTCCGTCGAGACTGGGCTGATTTAATCCTCCTCGTCTGCTATATAGTGACTGGTCTACTTGACAGCGCAGCCATATCGACGTGGGGCTCTTTTGTTTCGATGCAGACCGGTTTGTCCTTCCTAAATGCCGACCTCATAGATTAGACATCAGAGCTAAGTATTTGATCAGGCAATACGGTATATTTTGGCTTGGGAATAGCTGCACCTGCCGAATCTACGCGGTGGATCAAGTCAGCAACATCTCTAGGCTTCTTCTGCATCGGATCGGTTTTCTTTAGCTTTTTCCATCGCTACTTTTCGCCAACACGACGATGGGTTCTTTGTGCGTCCTTTATCATACAGACAGCATTAATTGTTGCAGCGGCAATGATCCTCACAATTGGACCACAATCAGCAGATCCGAAAGAAGAGATTGGTTGGCCAGAGCTTGTCCCCATTGCATTGATCGCATTCCAGAGCTGTGGACAAGCTGTAGTCAGCAGAGCGCTCAAGTATAACGCTCTCACAAGCGTTGTTCTCACAAGTATTTACTGCGATCTATTCTCTGACGTCAATCTGCTGGCCGCGCACAATGCGGAGAGAAATCGAAGAGTGGCAGCGCCAGCTCTACTCCTCATAGGGGCGATCCTAGGTGGCCTCCTTTCTCACAGCTCGGTTGGTTGCGCGGGTGCCTTGTGGGTTGCTGCGGCACTTAAGCTTGCCGTCGTCGTGGCTTGGTTCTTTTGGCCTACGCATTCGGAATAAAGTGGTGGCCGTTTATGATTAAATGCGTAAACCAAGAACCTTACAAGATAGGCCCATTCCGCATCATGCTCAAAACGTAAAGCTCACGGGCTTCTACGTCGGCGGTCTTGTAGCCTCTATATCAATGCTCTCCCCGTCCAATAGGAACAACTTCATGGAGTTATAGGATAGTCAAAAAAGATTATAGACTCTCTTAAATACAATGATATCTCCTACTACTCAACAAGACCAGTCGTTATCTGCTCCTATACTGTATGACAGCTCAACGGAAGCATTTGGATTTCCTTCTTTTGTGTAGTGGATGAGCTGCTGTGTTTACCGACCGAGTTGCTGCATATAGCTGCAGCTATCCGTTGAGGTATAGTAGCGGGTGAGACATCGTGAGATCGTTTCTTGGCCACCACCATTTCCGTAAATTAAATCTTCCAGCTTGTTTTTATATAAATTCCAAGCCTTTGATCAAAGAATAAGTATGGCAGTTTAAAGAGAAAGTCTATCCCGGTCAGGGAAAGTTAGCTCAGAGAAAATAGTTCAATTTTTCAATGTCTTTCTCAAGTCTTTTATCATATTTTCTTCTTCCATATTTCCCAAAATCGATCGAGATCTATTGTTCGGTATAACGTATTCAGGCCTTGATATCATCCAATAGCTTGAGAGCTCCCTATACTTAAAATATGCGCAAACCGTCCCCAAGCCGATTCGTATGGTAGTCAAATCTATATAAAGAGTTTTCTGTACTGTAAGATTTCTTGCAACTGAAAATACTATTGTGCAAATGGCTAGCTGTTAATAGTTGCAACATGGGCCTCCCTCTTGTAGGACTTCTTGAGTAAGTCACACATCTGTCCTAATGTGAAATTGGGGCTTCCGTATCGATTTCATTATCTGACGATCTCGTTAGCTAACTATCTATCAACGGTACCTTTTATGAGACTATGCATATATAATAAACAAATCTAGCATGGACGTAGTCCAGGATGCTCTAAGAAGTTGTAGTCAGACCTTATTGTGTAAACCACATCGTGCAAGTCATTACTTGTAACAAGGACTTGTGGTCAGGGGCTTAGAAATATATTCAGTATTGACTAGCAATCTTCTGTGCTGCCAAGAGGGTTATATAGACCTCTGGCCCGCCTTCTACAAGGCGGATAAACTTCAGTCTTTATGCCTGAATATCCTCCCCTCAGTCGCTGACTGCGCTAATTCTCAGTAGCTCACCGCACATATGATTGTTTACGTGGTACCGAGTGTCCAAGCCCCCAGGTACGTGTGCGTGTGACACTACAAGTGTGAATCTATTATTCTTACTTGCGAATAAGCTTCTACTCCCAATTATTGTTAAGGGACTTCTCTTCGCTAGTATTAAGTTCTCTATTAATCATTAGATTCTGACCAAATCTGGGCTAGTTGTGCACTTACGTCAAAAGTAGACGAATTCATTTTAGCCTCCTATGGGCATGATTGACTACGTGAGACATCTTAAGCTCCCTCACGAAAGAAGTATCATGAGACAATATAAAATCGCTTACTTGACGAGATAGTAAAAAATGCAATATACTATTCAAGGAGCATGGGTTGACTTGACTAATAAAGAAGGGCAGTTTAACTGCTAAATAGATATACAGGTCGAACTATCATCTATTCGCTTTACTTCTCTCTAGCCATATACCTAGCTACTTACTTCATTTACTTATGAACCTTTCTTCCTATGATCTATTATACTCGACCAGAAGCTTGCCTTATATGGTAAGTAACGTGGAAATGGATAACCCATGTCCGCGCACGAGGTAGCAGTGTGTTCCCCTGGGTACTAGAGCGATTCTCCCCAATTGCGTCATAATTCTCACTGCTCATATTTCTAGTGTTGGCTATCATTGATCGCAGCAGGAAGAAAACCGCTGTCTATTTACATCAGCAACAGGTTATCTGCCTGACCTGGACGAAAGGCCCGTGCCCGGTATCCCGGTCTGTCTCCGGGGCCTGTCCGGGGTTGTTCCGTGACCAATCCGTTTTTGGGAACTCGTGGGGTTGCTTATATAAGAACTAAGGTAAACCAGTGCCCCTTGTTGCTCCAGATTTATCTAGGATACATGTTAGTATCTCCATAGACAAGCGGTAAGGAAGGACTTCCCTATGGAATTACTAATCAACCTGTTACCCTGATTTAGTTAGTAAGGGGAACTCAAAGATGGAATACTGTAATGTAATCGCGGCACCTATCACGGCATATACCCAGCTCCGCATTTTTGCACTTCAGATCTACGCGATTGGTACAGCCCGGGATTCAAGCCCGCTCTCGGCCTCGCTAAAGAGACTCCACGACTTGGCACCATTCTTGTTGATCATGGCACCTAAGTACAGTAATGCTGGCCCGGGTGGCTGCCAGATAATGCACTTCGATATTTTTTTCTTGCGGATGTTACCTATCGCTGCTTCAAGGCTGGCCTATTGAGAAAAGAAGTCGTGACATGAACCCGCTCGTTCGCTAAGGATCATATCATGCTGGCGCCCGTTGCAATCGACAGGCTGGGAAATCCCAGTGCCGAGAAAATTGGAGACGAAAAAAACGGCGGAGGCTTGCCCGAGCCGACGTCCGATGTCTCCGAGTCTGGGAAAGACGATGCGCCGCCTCTACCGTTTTCTAAGGCGCGGTGTATAGCACTCGTTGCGACGGTCACGGGCGCGAGCTTTCTAAACGTATGATTTAGCTTTCACTTCGGCAAGCCGTAATGTTACCGCTAACATAGACACAGACCCTTTCTAGCCAAGCCGTCGTTATTATTCTACCAACTATTGGCAGGGACCTTAGCATACCGGACAGTAGACTCCAGTGGATCGTTTCGTCCTATGCTCTGACATTTGCGACGTTTTTGTTACTTTGGGGTCGTATAGCTGACAGTAGGTCATTCTCGGGACCATTTTCAATTGCGTGGATGCTCTCCTATTTCGACCAGGATCTTGTTGACAGGGGATTCCCGTTCTTTGGAATCTCCCCCGTCTCCCGTCTCGCGCTTAAGCTGGCAATTGTTGACTTTGGATGCTGCAGTATATGGGAAACGCGATATCTTCATTTGGGGTAGTGCTTTCGTTACTATAACATTAATTGCCAACCCTTTCCTACCAAACGAGATCGCATTCGACCTGTTCAGGGGGCTCCAGGGCCTAGTAAGACCAACAATGTCACATCCATCATCGATCTCCGATATCTGACTCCGTATAGGGAGCAGCGGCAAATGTGCCTACTGCAATTGGTATCTTAGGGGTCACCTTCCCCCCGGGCAAGGCTAAAAACTATGCTTTCAGCGCCTATGGTATGTTCAACTCTGTTATGTCGATTCAGTCTACGATGCTGATGTGCCGTTAGCTTCCGGAGCACCCTTAGGAAGTGTGTTTGGAAATTTACTCGCCGGATTCATCGCCTCCGCTACAAACTGGAAATGGGTGTTCGGCGCTCTGGGAGGACTTGGTGTGGTAGTTACCGCGGCCGGGGTCTTTTTTATTCCCCCACCGCCAGCTTCCTTGGTTCCGCCTAGGAAAGGACTCGCCCTTCTTAAATCCGTGGATTGGCTGGGAGGGTTCCTTGTTACAGCAGGCTTGCTTGCTCTCCTCTTTGCTTTGACAGAGGGTAACGTCGTGGGCTGGAGCACACCCTGGGTCCCCGTCTTAATCGTAGTCGCAGTCATCCTCCTGGGTGTCTTCTATGCATGGCAGTGGTACCAAGAAAATCGGACTACGAGAAGACCACTTATAAAGGTGTCCATATTCAAGAACGGGAGATTCTGTGCTGGCTTGGGCATAATGGCGCTCTTCTTCGGCTGCTTCAATAATTTCGTGGTATATGCGACGTACTTCTTCCAGGATTATCAAGGGCTCAGTCCCCTACAGACAACACTACGTTTCATCCCGACGGGTGTCACTGGGATATTTGTTGCCTTCCTCGTCAGCCGTCTAATCTCACGGGTCCCGACTTGGATCCTACTCCTATGCGCTAACACCGCTACGTCTATTTCATGTCTGCTATTTGCCGTGCCTCTTCCCCAAACAACCTCATACTTCGCTTTTGGGTTGCCAGCCTTCGTCCTATCCGTTATAGGTAAGTAATTCTCAAGTCTATTTTCTTCTTTCTTTGAAGTTTCAGAGAGCACGAGTTCCGCCAAGATAGTGTCTGTGTGCTTCTAAACTGTTACACTTCCCTCGAAATTAATTAATGGTAATTAACTCCGAGTGTTCAGGTGCCGATATCACGTGGCCCTGCTTAACTCTTTTCACATCAAAGTCTTTACCCCAAGAAGACCAAGCGTTAGGAGGGGGTCTCATTAACGCCTCGGCTGGCATTGGACGAGCTATTGGCCTTGCTATTGACACTGCCGTTCAGACGGCGATTCTCGCCAGGGAAAGACGCGTCTCGGTGGAATACGCAGGGAAGCTCATGAAATGGGATGAACCGTCGGTGGTGAGCATCAGGGCAGCAAATTGGTTCAACTTTGGGCTTGGAATTTTATGCATAGTAGTTATCTGTGTTGCGTTTCGAGGAACGGGGGTCGTAGGGAGAAACGAGGCATCTAGAAAGACAGCCCCCGGAGTGGTGGAGATTGTTGACCAGTCAGATGCTATGAAGAGAGTATAAGGCCGGGCCTATCTATAGAAGTAGGAGTCGGCCAGGAAACAAAGTTATGAATTTAGAATATAGACCAGCATAGAATGTTATCTCCTTAACACTTTATCCGAAGGACCGCAAATATCCTATAGTGATTCCAACATCGAATTATAGGAAACGCAAGTATATAAATAGTATGTCTTTCAGTACATGACTTCCGATAACTTGTGTTGCCGAAAACGGTAAAGCTTCAGGACGCAGTATTGTATTCGACCTTAAAGTTTGCTAGTATATAATATGGTTAAGGATACAGGGCTACTATATATAGTATTTAATAAGGCTTAGCCTGTCCCGTGCTCGTAGTGTCCTATTAGTTACTATGCGATATCCTCCTCGGGCAAAAGACCCATAGGGCGTCTCCAAGCGGTGTAGAAATCGCCACCCCCAACCTCTCGCTTCTTCGCAAAGGCTTGTTCAGAGAGCCCGGCGGCCTCTTTGCCTCTTTCGAGCATCTCTGTTTGATAGGGACCAAACAAATTTTTGATGCCCTCAAGATCCCCCTTGTCAACCTTGCCAATAGCCCTAGCAAGGTTGAGCGCATCCGATATAGCGTGGAAGGCACCTTCACCGCGAACTGTGCTAGGTTTTAGCATCCTTCTTCGTGTCAAGAAGGCTGGTTAACTTACAGGGTGTCATTGCGTGCGCAGAGTCGCCCAATAGTGTAACTCGTCCGGTTGGCATCGAGTCCAGCATTAGAGTCCACTACCACCAGTTAAACAAGAATCAGTTGTGTTTCTTCAATGACTTTGATAGGCGGTCATGAATTTTACCCACAAGTCTGAGAATTGGTAGTGAGGTATGAGGCTCAGATCTCTTGATGGTGGTGAGAAACTTGGCCGGCAGCTTTTCGGTCTTCTTAACTACGAAATCGTACTGCTCCTGCGCAGTAGCCGAATAAACCCAAAAGTCCTCTTTAGTAGCACCTCTGCGCGGTATCAGAGTTAGTATTTAAGTAAACGAATATAGAGCTTGAAAAATAAATAATAGGAACAAGCTAAGATGCCTTCAAAAGGAAAAGGAGACTCGGGATTGCATACTCATCAGGCCAAATCAAAGCCCAACCAAAACTGCCTGACTTGCCGTCGGGATACACCTCCACCAAAGTGACAAGTAGAAGCAGAGGAGAACCACCATTGAGCGAGTTCATGTCAACTACGTAAAGAGAATGACCAAGGCGAAGTTGCTCTTCCATCTCCTCACCGTACAGAACCGCGAAGCCTTGAATGATCGCCATCGGCGGCGCTCTGACAGGGTCTTCGCCTTTGAAGATATGCTTTCGGGCTTTCTCTCGAGTCAGCAATGTCTGATTGAGTGACGAATCAACATGGGATATTGAAGCTGTACATACTGGCGCTTCGAGCTCCCTCCGCACCCACGAGAATGTCACCTTCGGCGAATGTCCCATCCTGGAAGTGAATCTTCACCTTTTCCGCGGATTCTTCGATTGTCGAAACTTGCTTGTTGTACTGGACCGGGATATGCGTCTCCAACCATTCGACGATTTTGTGGCGAGCAGCTCGGACAATCCACCCCGACTCATCGCCACGTACACCAATCTTGGGCTGATCCGGTTTCTCGGGATCATAGTAGACGATCTCAGGGAAATACTTGGTTAGCGGGAGAAGATTGCTCAAAGAGGAGATTGGCGGCAAGTCGTCTGGAGTGGACGCTTTGAGGTCATCAAGCATGCTATCGCCGAGTTAACGGATTTATTCTGATTTCTCGAAACAATGAATTCCTCTCACTGGTGCAATCCGATGACCCAACCTGGTCGTCGCTCTCGTTCGCTTCTGTCGCGCTCAAATATCTCGTA
Organism: Xylaria telfairii; assembly: GCA_022495065.1. NCBI lineage: Eukaryota > Fungi > Ascomycota > Sordariomycetes > Xylariales > Xylariaceae > Xylaria > Xylaria telfairii. The sequence goes on from MU383888.1 coordinate 28,112, forward strand.
GGAAATCCCTTGTTTGCGGAGCGCCTGTGCTAAGGCCAGGCCACCTAAGCCGGCACCGGCAATGAGAACATCTATTGTGTGATTAAGTCAGTTATACTATTTGGCAAGTTGACGAAAATTGCCATGTCTCAAGGATTGAGAGGTATACGACTGCCTGTATTTCTCGCAGCTGTAAAGTTCGTATTATTCTTCGGAGAGATGAGATAGTACATACGAGGAGATGATGACGATGACATTGTGACCAAGAGCACTGAGCTGTCTAGTTTCGAGATTATATTTGTTCAAGAGAGTTAAAGAGATGGGTGAGTGGTTGTTAGTCCTCACTGCTTCGAGATTCCTTAGGTTTTATATCAATCCAAACCCATTCAATCGTTATCAAGTTACAAGTGAGTGGATTAATAATGACTCTATCATGATCACTGCATTCAATAACAATTTACCGCCAACCTTTCCTACATAAGTCACATTCACGGTTCGCACGAGCTCAAGCCCCGATACGAAGTAGGACATTGGTGCGCCCAGAGCTTACCTTTCGGTGTTCGCTACACTTTAGTTGTCCGAGTACACCGACCTTAGCATTTCCTCCCGTCAATACTTATCATATAGGAAACATTGGCATTAAACTTCGCGGCCGCATGTGCATTCATTTGTCATAGTGAATTTCCGACGGCCTTGACTTTGTCACCGTTTCCTACTTAGGTTGGTTTTCACCGCATCAGTACAACAAGCTGCGTTTGTATCGCCGAGCCGTTCAGATTGAAGACCGAGGACCGAAGTGCATCCGGACGATTAGTGAGAAAATAACAGAAGCTCTTCTAGTTGAGTTATGAGTTCTCAATATCTATGTGTTACTTATCTATAGGGGTGACCGCACAGCAATCAAGAGACTCTCTACCAACAACACCAAAACTTCGAAAGCATTACCTTGTTCATGTAGCTATCTATATAGTCCCTAACTTGCTTGGTATTTATGAGTATGAGTTTAAACCTACCAATTAAGAAACTCCCTCTTATCCTTGTGTATAGACAAGACAACGAGCTCTTCATTTATAGTCTCCATGCTTACCTAATGCACTCAAACCATCCTCGCGTTAATTACACGACCAAGATAACAAGACGAGCTATAAACCTCATCTAAAACCACTCCAGCGACATCGGCGGCCTCGCAATTAGCTACCGTCAAGTTTGAATCATCTCCAACCCTTCTAATAAAAGAAAGGACATGCTCTCCACCACACGCTCCGCATAATGCCCTCTCGAAAAGTGTCTCTCCCCCGCCGAAACCCCGCATTCCCCGCAGGCCCGCGATGTTGTGTCCCGAACTGCCCCGGGCGGCATCGATGATGTCGTGCCGCAGACGCTTGATTTCCGAACGGTGGGCGTTTGAGAGTCGTATTTTTTGGGCATCGTTTCTGTGTAGCCCGTCTAGAGCAACAAGTATCAGATCACCCCTTGTGAGCGCAGGATAGAAGGCTCGCGACCAACAAGCGAGAGAAAGAAAGCTCTTTCCCGCCGCTTAATTCACCATGTCGAAAAATATCATCATCACCGGCGCCGGTGGCCTCGTCGGCCCTCTGATAGCAGCGCGCCTGCTGAACGAACCAGACTACAACGTGGTGCTAACAGACCTCGTCGACCCCGTGGTGTCAGCAGGCGTCAAGCACCCCGAGAACGCCAAATGCATGAGAGGGGACATCACCGACGCCTCGTTCGTCAAATCGCTGCTCTCGGCGGCGCAGCCGCTGCACGCCATCTTCATCTTCCACGGGATCATGTCAGCGGGGTCGGAGGCGGACTTCGACCTATCGCTCGCCGTCAACGTGAACAGCGTGCGGGACCTGCTCCTGGCCCTGCGCGCCACGAACCCGGGCGTGCGCGTCATCTACTCTTCGTCGCAGGCCGTGTACGGGCAGCCGCTGCCGGCCAAGGTCACGGACGACGTGATCCCGACGCCCGAGGGCACGTATGGCGCACACAAGCTGCTGACCGAGGTCTTCATCAACGACATGCATCGCAAGGGGTTCGTGGACGCGTTTATCCTGCGGTTCCCGAGCGTGGTCGTGCGCCCGGGGCGGCCGACGAACGCGGCCTCGTCGTTCCTCTCGGGCATGATCCGCGAGCCGATGAACGGGGAGGAGTGCGTCATCCCGTTGCGGGACCGCGGGTTTCGCTCGTTCCTCTGCTCCCCCAGCAGCCTGCAGGAGAACTTGTTCCGCGTGCTGCACATGGGCACCGACAAGATGCCGAAGCACATCCGCCACATCAACGTCCCCGGCGTCTCCGTCTCGATACAGGAGCTCATGGATGCGCTGGCTAAGTACGGCGGCGAGGATAAGCTGAAGCTGTTGAAGGAGGAGACGATCCCGGACCTGGAGCGCATTCTGCGCAGCTGGTCGCCGGATTTTGATATCACTACGCCCTTGAGGCTGGGCTTGACGAAAGATGAGAGCGGGGAGGATATTGTTAAGGAATACATTGATTCACTGAAGAAATAATTTTAGGAAGAATTTATAATTGTAATCTGTGGAGGACGCCTAGTTGTATTTGTTCAGGCCAATGCTCTCTCATTATATTTCCTTACTCTCACCCTCCCCCCCCGGGTGAAATCATTTCACCCGCCATTTTCAAGCGGCCATGGAAATCTACTGATCGCCAATGTATGCACCGCTAGTAGCTGCAATTTTCGCGTAGTAGAGATTCGTCTCTGCGCAGATAACCATGCTTCCGTTTCCAGCAAAGTTGAAGTTCGCGGACGTTTCGCCAAGGAAGATCTTGCCGATTAGGGTTCCGGAGGGGTTAAAGACGTGAACGCCATCGCCGCAACCAGCGTAGAGACGGCCTTTGGTATCGATGTGAAGTCCTGATTTGCCGAAGTCTTGTCAGCGCAACAGATGTAGATGGGAATTAATATCACGTACCGTCTGGGACTCCTGCATGTACATACGCAAAGGTGCGGCGGTTCAAAAAGGTCCCGTCTTCTGCGACATCATATAGATAGCTAGATTATAGGTTAGCATTCTATAGCTCCAATACGATCACGATAGTATATAAAGAAGTATGGCGTGGACCTACATGGAAGCCGGAAAGGTGGCATTTATTCCCCAGAAGACTTGTTGAGCCCCGGTGTCGCTGATGTACGCGCGCGAGCCGGTGGGAGAAAAGACGATTCCTAGGGATAATTAGACTTATAACGCAAATAATCCGGATGCTACAGAGGCCGGTTAGAAACAAACCGTTAGGTTGGCTAAGCCCATCAGCCACAACCGTGACAGCTCCGGTCTTGTCATTATACCGATATACTTGGTGTGGCAGTCCTTCCGGTGGCCTGAAGTCTTGGAGCCTCCCGTATATAGGGTCCGTGAAATACACATCCTTGGTGAGTGGGTGGATAGCTATGTCATTTAAAGAATTGAATTGGCGGCCAAAATAGTTGTTCAGAAGCACTGTTGAGATCACAGTTAGAAGCGGCTGATTGGTCTTCCAGCCAAGCCCGATCGCTTACCCGTGGTGTTGTACGGTTCTCTAGGATTCATGATTATAAGTTCTGACGTCTTGCGTGCGCCCTGGCCTTCAGCTGCAAAAAGAAGCTGGCCCTTGTAGTTTGTCGCTCCTACACCGACAGTTAGCCAGCTTCTCAGACGTACTTACAATACCAAGACAGTTATGTCAAAGCTTACCATTTGGGTTTAAAACCATAGGGTTTGAGTGGACAACATCGACCTTGACGAGGCCGGTAGCATTGCGCATGGTAGAAACTGCATCGGCTTCGGCAACACTAATTTTTTGAATGATGGCAGATTTATTCAAGCCTTTACAGCAGTAGGTTAATAGCTAATTTCCTAGTAAACAGAGGCGAGCTAACAAATATTAGCTAGCCTTTACGCACCTGTGCCAGAAGCTGGCGCGCCAGCGCTTTGGGCGAAGAAGGCTTCATTCGTTGGAGGGTACCTGGCTGCATTGTCAAACCTGAATACTTATTATTATAATCAATTAAACAGAATCTTACCACACGACAGCCTCATGGAATAGGGGATCCGTTCCACCACTATTTGCAATAAGTGTTAGGGTAGGATTAGACCCAATTACATCGTAGAACTCGTCGTCGTAGACATGGAACGGCTTTTCTTTGAGAGCAGCGAGGTCATAGCCAGGGGGGACAAATATCTAAGTAATATTCAATTGATACACGAGTTCACCGCAATTCTCCAAATGATCGGTGTACTTACGTTAGTCAAGTTGAACTCGCTAGGTGGCGGTACAGACGGTAGAACATTGAATGCTTTCTGGTCGATGAATTGAGCCTGAGCTGGTATCTCGGGGTTCCGGCGAGAAACATCATTATAAGCCCCAACGGCGGCGCTGATAGAGAGCAGAGCTGATACTAGAGGAAGACAACCCATCTTCAGGCCTGTGACTTTATCGGTGTCTGCGTCTTCTCTGGTTGTTTTGGCAGCTATTGTCTTTCTTGGCTTGCTGGGAGAGGAGGGCACATGGTTATATACTTCCATCATTCCGAGCGTCCGTCCTATGACATGTTACTCATACTCGTTACATAACGCCCAATCATGTACTGTTATTAGGCTTTTTTGTAGTAATCGAGGTGGGCGGAAAGGGTGCTCTGGTGTTACCATATGCGTTGTATCATGCACCGACCTATATTCCAAGACCGTGGCGCGATCCGACTTACGTGAACCGCACTATAGCTCCGAATCTGATTGACCGCAGGACCCACAGGGCTGCGAACCAGGTCTGGGATAATCACACCCGAGCCAAGCCACCTGCATTACGGCAATTGACTGGTGGAAGCTTCCCGTCCTGCGAGCTAGGTCCAGGCCGTGTAATGTGGGGGGCCATGCAATAGGTGTTGAACACTGGGGAAGTGGTACGTACTTACTAGTAAGACAAACAGAGGAACGTTTGAAGTTCCCAGTACACACCTCTTTATACTTGGATACAATTCATTACAATGAACCGATAATTGTCAGGGAACTGAAAACAATTCGAGTTTTTAGCTCTGTCAGTTTATACTAGGTAGGTACCGAAATGCCCACTTCTTGCTTAATATCGCCTCTGTAAGTGCAACCTATAAGAAAATGAGACAGGATTACAGCCTATTACAACGAGGCACGCAGGCTGTGAATGAATGAATGAATGAATGCAGGGCACAATTGCCTCTTCAATGCCTTTCAAGCACCCAACAACCGATCCCGGCATTTAACCAACAAAGGCGTAGATGAAAAACCCCAATCCAGCAATGATTCATCCAGACCTAAAAGACAAACTAGCCAATGTTCTCAACATCGCAAAATAAAGAAGAAGCATATAAAACCCCCTGAATCCCATCCAACAGACCATCACCTATACTAACCCAGGGCCTCGAACAATTCCGCAACAACTTGACGAAAAAAACCACCATGTCTTCCCCCATCTTCCGACGGCCCGACACAGGATGTTCAGCCACGCTAAGCGCGAGCCTCGCGCCGACGCAAATCACCCACGACGAGGCGCGGTGCAAGTGCATCCTCGCCGCGCGACACGCAGACGAGGAGACGATAGCGCGCATAGCGATGAATGTGCGGTACGCCATCGCTACCGGTGCCGTAGACTCGGACAAGCCCGCCGTCGCCGTTGCTAGGATGCTGCTTGGGGGGGAGGCCATTCCCCACTGATCTAAACATGTCGTGAGTGCCTAGCAACTCAGGGGTGGGATTGAACATACAAATAATAGAGGATAGAAGGAATATCCGGTTGGGCCGCACCCCTAAATAAGGTGTAAGACGCTCTCCGAAGCTAGGGCGCTTATATATGCGAAATACTACCTCTAGTTGCTAAGAATCTATTTCTCCCAATGTAAAACTTAATCAAAGTATCCAAAAAGCGTAATAATTATATGCAAAAACGTAGTCTAAATCGTCTAGTAGTATTACGCGAGCAACAGTTAAACCAGTACCGGTACCAGGTACTGCCTATATACAGTGCCACCATGCTAAAAATACGGGTAGGGGAGGGTATCAGCCAAAAGAAACGACAGCTAGCCAACCAAGAAGCGAAGGAGAGGGAGAATGAAAAGTCTATACGATTCAAACCATCCATCTTTCATGCACCGGGTGCTCGTAAGCGCATGTACGAGCCAAAGAAAAAAAAAAAAAAAAAACGCCTTGTAAATGCCGTTCTCTTTCTATCCACGTCGCATCAAATCGTTTCCTGCACATCCGCTCTATCACCAACAATACCGTCCGTCTCATCCTGCAGCGTCTGCCGCAGGTGTTCCCTGACGACCGGGTCCTGCTCGAGCTCCTGCCAGAGCTGGCGATCCCAGTTCTCGCAGTTGTCGTCGGCGTCCCGCTCCCGCCAGGGCGGCCACCTCCAGAAACCATACGCGATCAAGCTCCGCTTGATGAACTTGAAACAAATATCCAGCCCGATGAGGACAATTAATACACCGAAGAGTAAAGACCACCAAAGGGTGTCTTTGCCGAAGGTATTCACGAAGGCCCCGCGGCCCGCGTATGGGGATGGTTGCAAGGTGTACACTCCGGACAAGAAGGCCTGCCAGGCCCACCACCCGGAGACTGTGATACCAAACGAAGCCATGATGATGGCCGTCTTGTAATGCGTTTCCATGATGCTGATGTTTACGTTAGCAGGTCTTTCTCGCGAGGGGAAGACCAGAGAAAGGGAAAGAAGGTAGACCTACAAGAGTTTCCAATTGGTCCACAATATGCCAATGGAAAACGCCAGATCACCAAACGCAAAGAGGCCATTGTCGCGCGGTCGGCCAAATACATTGTATCCCAGCCAAATGAGAACCCATACCAGAGTGCCGTCGATGACGGCGCCCGTCATCCAGGTGATGAATCTCGGGAAATTCAGCTCGCGGTTTCGCTGGCCGTGGACGTATAACTCGGGGACAGCGAGTAGTGTTTCCGCGCGCAGGTCCTGCTCCCAGATGCCCATGCAGAGGACGCACAAGCTCGTAAAGAGGATGTTGAGAACCGTGAGACTAAAACTCTCGTATAGACTCGTGCCCGTGTACCCGTTGTACATTTGGTACATGGCAGTGGGCAGGTAGAAGAACATCTCCTTCCAGAAGGTCGCCAGGATGAACTTGCCCGTTCTGACGTAGTTCCAGCGGCCGTGGACGAGAAGAAGCCGTTGCAGGAAGCGGAACTGCGCAATCGCGTAGTCGGCGACGCGAGCGGCTTGTAATCCTTCTTTGCCGGATATTCCTACACCCACGTGAGAGGCTGAAATCATAGCCAGGTCGTTCGCTCCGTCCCCTATCGCCAATGTTAGAGCCTTTGGGAGTCGCTCCCGGATAGCTTTGACAATCTTGGACTTCTGAGCTGGCGATGCACGGCAACATATGACCGAGTCGATATTGGGAATAAGATTGTAGAAGAGGTCGGTGAGGATAGGTGATCTCTCTACAGAAGCAAGTGTTTGCCCGTCTATCACGACAACGCTGTGGACGGTTCCGGTCTGCAGGTCTTCTGTCGCATCACGGATTTGGCCTTCTATGTCCCCTTTGGATGAATCAAGAATGAAGATATCGGAGCCAGGGCGGCAGATTCGTGCCGAATGCGCGATGTTGATGGCCGTCTCACGCTTATCGCCCGTCAGCATCCAAATTTTGATGTTGGCACGCCGGAGTTTGTCAATGGTTTCTGGCACGCCGACTTGAAGTTTGTCTTCGATCGCAGTTGCCCCAACAAGGTTTAGTTCCTGTTCAATTTGTTCACCCGCATCCTCGATCTTGTCTTGGCGATCTATCAAACTGGTTGTCGCGTTGTGGTAAATTTCTTTCCATGCCGTATACTCCGACTCGGGAATGAATTTTCGAGCAACAAGAAGCGTGCGAAGCCCTTCTGTAGCGAAGTCATCTAGATGTCTGAAACATCGATCAAAAACGGTAGCTTCGTCCATTATAGAAGGGTCTTCGAGGAAACTGAACTTTTCCTGAGCAGGCGAAACGGGAGTATAGGGGGCTGTTCTTGACAGTGTTTTTACCACATCCAAAGATGTGGTGCGAATATTGAGCGAAGGCCTGCCTTTATCTACTGATAATCGAGATCTTGAAGGCTCTAGTGACTTGCTCCGCTCTAGAGCTGGCCTTTTACTCGCCTGGTTTGGATCAAGGCTGTCTCGATTTGCCGCGAAGCTACGACGCAACGTGAAGCTGGGACGTCCGCCGAAACTATTCCGAACCTCGAGCTGCTCACTGCGACGCGCCATCTCGCGCTCCATCTCAGCGCTTTTACGCACTTCCATGGCCTTTTCTTTAGCTAGTTGGGCCAGCTTCAGCCTCGGCATTATCGCCGAATCAGCCCCCTTGCAAATTAGACAGATACGCCCATCAGGGTACCGCACGATGATGGACATGCGCTTTCGCTTGCTACTAAATTCAATGACATCCAAGATCTCATAGGTATCAAGCCTCTCATCTCCATTGTCTGAACTGACACGTAGCGTCACAGACTGAGAAGACCGGTGAGTTACTATGTAACCAAGTTCACTAGCCGCTTGTACAAGTGCCAGTTCGTCGGGAGACGAAGATTGGTACTCAAGCTGGCCGTCTTTTATTTCTGGAAGACAAGTATGACAAAGCGCCAGACATAGTATATAGTCTTTAGCCCGCGTTGCGAAATGTGATGAGGGGCGCAACCTGATGTACTCCAAGAGGTCTAAAGTAGTGACATCAGGCTGCATATTGTTAGGCCGGCCAGTAGATCTCCATTGCGAGGATCTCCTCCTCAACGGAGAGGTGGCCGTGTTTGGGGATGAAAGAGAAAACAACTCGATGTCTTCATACAGCGCATTTTTCGTATCGTGAGACTTGCTTGGCGAGAGCGTGTGGGGAGCGGCAGGCCGTTCATTTTGTTGGTTTATATTCGGGTCCTCGGCTAGGTCTATCTCATGAAGCCAGGATGTTCCTGCAATGCTCAATTTTCGGAATTTCATAATATTGTCCGTCAAAGTGCCAGTCTTGTCAGAGAATACGTAGTTGACCTGCCCAAGGTTTTCAAGGATTGTGTTGGTATTGCACCTGGCTGGCGTATCGGAGACTTCGTCGTACATTTCTATGTCGCCGTTCAACAAAAGCATCTGGCCGATTCTCGTCAGCTCCAGTGTCACATACAGCGACAGAGGAACGATGTTGTTGTACTGGATTGCATAGCCAATGATGATCTCTTTAAGCCCAACAGTGGCGTTCGCAATGTACCACGCATTGCGCTCTGTTGCTGACCGCCACATGACATAGCCGGCGGAACAGCCCGCAGTCAGAACGACGACATAGAACACAAGAGTGATGACGATTTTGTTTGCCATAGCCTCGAGTGCTGGTTTCTTTGCATCTGGGTGCTGATTTGCGTTCATGCGAATCTTACACTCTTCTCCGGTATTGATGACGATGCCAACGACAGAACCCGTGTTCCTGATGGTACTCCCACGGTAAATGACTTCATTTGAAGTGAGAGGGAGAGTTTTACCATTGATGGTAACTTTCCCATCAAAGTGGTACAGATCCGGGTTTGGGTCCTCTACCACAAATTCGGCCGCGATCGATCGGAGCCCAGCAATCGTATCGCAGTCCCTAAAGTCGCGGAGAGATTCCCTACTTTTCAGGTTGGTTTCGCCATCGAGGTCCATGGTGTCGATATAGGCTATGCCATTCTCGCCGGTGGCGTGAAGGAGAACAATGTCGGCGGGAACTGCTTCATCGCGTCGAAGCTTGATGATGTCCCCAACCCGAACATCTTTCCATTCGACCTGGGCCCAGCCGTAGTCGCCATCTTTATCATCACATCCAGGTTCGGTATCGAATGTTAGAATTCGAGGTTTGCGACTCGACCAAGGCCACTTTGCTGCGCTCGGTATCACATCCAACGTGGGCGATCCCAAGACTCTGGTGGCATTCGCATTTTCCAGGTTGTCCAGGCGATGTCGTTTGTAGTCGTCGTAGCCCTCTTTCAATATGGTCAGGAAGACGAAGAAAAGTAAGGGAACAATAGTGGTGTAAGTGCCGGTAGTGCTCAGGCCCGGAACAGTCTGGGGGATGCCGATAGCCAGGAAGTAGGCATTGGACAGCCTCGTAAACTGGAAGATCAGTTGCTTCGGCACGAAGTCGTAGATGGTGTAACGCGATGTGCGGATGGTGTTAGACAAGTACGGGTGGCCGCGTCGCGGGTCGACCAGGGACTGGCGACGGCCGTCGAGTTGCAGGGGAACATGGCGCCCGTCTTTAGAGGCTTTCAGAGGCTTTTGTCGAAGGATGGCCTCGAGGAAGTAGGCGCGGTACCACCGGGTGGCATGGCCATATATCTTGCATCTCAGACGACGGTATTGTCTGCGCGGCCACTTCCTCCACTTCCGGCGAGGGCCTAGACTTTCTGTTTCTATTTCTGCTTCTATGTCATGGCCGCGTGGTTGGCCCATCGGAGACATAACGCGTGTTAGGGAAGTGCTTGTGTCGAACCGCAGAGCGGCCGTTGCGACAACATCGCCGGCGCGCAGGGTAGCGCAGTAAGGCCGGGTACCTAGTGCCCTCGGAAGACGGGATGTTTTCGGCGCACGACGATCTCGATTGTCTATCTCGATAGTCTCGACGACGCGGCAACGGAACGAATGGGATGCTACAAATCGACGACCGGCGGCAGGCTCGGAAATCCTCGCTTTGCGAGATCAGAGCGACAAAAGCATCCAATGCTAAACGAGCGGCAGCCCCGAATTAGGGGACGTATTTTCGATTGCTGTAGACAAGTTCTCGTGTCGATATGGTAGAATCAAAGTATCGAATCCGACCACATGGTAAATTCAATTGGCTTACAGAAGCTGTCGCAACCCGGCATTACCAAGTATTATGCTAGACTAACCGGTAGAGTGTGCTAAGGTAGCGTCGGCATCATGCTGCGCATGGATCGCCCGGGCATTGGCTGTGTGTACCCTGACAAGCAGCTGGGGCCATGCATTCGATTTCGTCACTTTGGCAGGGAAGGCGGGAATGAAGAGCGGGTAACACAGCATACCTACCCGCGCCCAAACAAGCAAACAACGCTTGACATGTGCTAATCAAGTCCCGAGCCTAGGGTTGGAAGCTGACAGCATTGTAAAAAGAACATACCCTATCGAGATGGAGTCTATCTTTTATTTTATAAATAGATGTAAGCATATCAGAGGGCATCTTTAAATCTTGTCAACTTTATCTAACTTCCAAGTTCAATACAGTACTTTAGGTGTGCTTGAATCAAAAACTTCGAGGTTGCTTCACAGTGCATAGTAGCCTAGCATACAACGGAGCTGTGTTAAGTCCGAGGAGCGAGATGAAGCTTGGAACTGACAAATACTAGCTACTCCTTTGACTAAGTACTGTAAACGCGCCGTCAAAAATGAAGAGACAGGTCTTGTAATAAAAGTGAAGACCAAGAAAATGATTAAACACAGCGGGATGTATTAACTAACCGATATGAAGTTTATTGTTGTAATTGTTTTATATGTATTCTAGTTGAGAACTTACAATAATTTAGGTGCAGCAAGTGGCTGATGAAGATGATAAAAGTGGTCACGTTCCCAGAATATCCCTTTTGCTTAATAGCAACCTTACCAGGCCGTATGATATGAACATGATATGGACACAAGCAACATGTCTCATGAGATACCTATACCACACAGTATCAAGCCTGCCTGACGTCCCGTGCCCGTCTCGCGGTCCTGCCATCTGACCTCTAAGCATCCGTCTTGAGCCGAGACGCCTCACAATGGAGGGGTAAGTGTGGCTCATGTAAAAAGTCCGGGTCTGACGAGTCTTGATTCTTGAGTAGCTGGCGCCCGCCACCTAAGACATGCTGTAGTGCTCCGTACAGCGCTGGAAGTAATGCCGTGCTACCTAGGTACATACCTACCAATGCCCCCCTGCTAGGCCCCCCCCCCACCCACTAACCCACTACCGATAGCGATAACAACCCTCCCGCTCTAGGTAGCCATGATCCTCACCAACATGCCCAGAACCTATTCGCCGCATTCCTGCAGCATCACATCTAACTGTCTCTTATTGGCACCTCCTGCGGTTTCGCCTATCTAGGTGAACTTAATTTAACATACCCATACCTATACCTATACCTATACCTATACCTACATACATACACACGTCCTCACCGTCACGCACCCCGCTTTCCCTCCCTCTCACACCGTTGTATACCTTCCACCCCCGCCCCTTGAGCCAAGCAGGGAACAATTCTAAGGCTCGTAAGGAGAAGGAGAGTGCCATATCCATCCTATGTATGTATGCCTCCTCCTGAACAGCCGCTCTACAGGCCGGAGACGAGTCGCACCACTACCTCCGATCATGACCCCGAGATGAGCCATTCGAAGACTTTGGAAGAGGACCCGCCGAACACTCCTCCCATCGCCATAACCTCTACGTCAGACCCTTCCCTACTCAACGCTACAACCAACGCGGGCGGACAGCATGGCGACGGCAGCCGAAATGGTGTGCAAGCGACCCCTTCAGCATCTGCAGACTTACTAGGACTCGACATGTCGCCGCCAACGGACCATATCCCGCTTGGTTCTACATCTGATGGCCAACATGCCCCCGAGAACGAGAGGCCAAGCGAGTCCGATTTCGCCGCCGACACGATGGAATCTTCTGTGGCTACTCTGAAGCCCTCGAAACCTCAATATCTGACGATTAATACAACCCCCTACGTCGATCCGACACCCCCTACGCCCACCTCCCAAACGCCGTCGAGGACAAACTCGGCACATAGGTCTAAGGGACAGAGCTCGGGGTCTTCACCGACCCCATCCGATGCTGGTTATGATGAGGGTCGCTTCGCCAGCGAGGATGAGCGGGAAGGCACCTCGCGCTCCGAGATCCAAAGCATCATGGAACAGTTCCCCGAGGATGGCGGTGGTCCGGGAGAGGAGGAGGTCATGAGCCCGAGACTCGAGATCGCCTCGCCCCATCTGGCCAGTCCACCGCTACAGCACCCTCCGCGGAAATCGAGTCTCGAACCACTCGCCCCGAGTATCGCACAACAGCTTCAAGAAATGCAGGGCCTTCGCCTTTCAAACACTTCGCCGACAAGCGCACGCTCCAAGGGGAAGTTCCATGCCCAAGATCACGGTCCCCCCGTGCCTCCAAAGGATGGGCGTCCAGACGATAGGCCGGGACCTACAGAGTCTCCCGTCTCATCTACGACGACCCTTCATCGCCCCCCGCCGCCAGAACCGGAGCCAGAACCGGCCTTGCCCTTCGACTTCCACCGTTTCTTAGAGCAACTGAAGCATAAGAAGGCGGACCCTGTGGCCCGATACCTAAAGTCCTTCTTAAATGAGTTTGGCAAGCGGCAGTGGATGGTCCATGAACAAGTCAAGATTATTGGCGACTTCCTCGCGTTCATCGCCAATAAAATGGGCCAATGCGAGGTCTGGAGGGAAGTGTCGGACGCCGAATTCGATAACGCCCGCGAGGGTATGGAAAAGCTCGTTATGAATCGACTTTACTCTCAGACCTTTTCGCCAGTCATTCCTCCACCCCAGCCTATCCCAGGAGCAAAACCGAAAAGGCGCGGAGGAGATCCGCCGATGGGCCCCGGCCGAAAGGGACAGCACCAGGAAGATATCGAGAGAGACGACATCTTAGCACAGAAAATCAGGATATACGGGTGGGTGAGGGAAGAACACTTGGATATACCACCTGTCACGGACAGTGGGAAGAGGTTCCTCGCTCTAGCTCAGCAAGGTAAGCCATGGACCAGAAGACATGGGAACCGATGCTAACGAGTGTAGAGCTGTTCAAGATCACGACGTATAGAGCACCTCGAGATAAGATTATATGTGTGCTTAATTGTTGCAAAGTCATATTTGGTACATACTCTTAGCATACGGCCAAGGATACAAGGATATGTTCACTAAGCTTACACATTGCGTAGGTCTTCTCAAGCATAACAAGTCGGACTCATCGGCTGATAGTTTCATGCCCCTCCTCATCTATGTTGTGCTCCGCGCCAATCCGGATAATCTTGTATCCAACGTCCAGTACATCCTACGCTTTCGCAACCAAGAGAAGTTGGGTGGTGAAGCTGGCTACTATCTCTCCTCTCTGGTAAGAAAAATCTATCTGAAAGTTGGCAACTTGTGTCTTACCGCTATTTTGCTTTTAGATGGGCGCCGTGCAGTTTATTGAAAACATGGACCGCACCACTTTAACAATATCAGACGAAGACTTTGAGCAGAACGTGGAGGCAGCGGTCTCAGCTATCGCTGAAAAACACCAGGCAGAAGAGTTAACCAGTCGGCCACAAACAAATATGTCTGAAAAGTTTAGTTTATACCCAAGAGAATCATCTTCAACGCGGCCCTCATTTGAGCAAGATGGCGCTAGAACGCCACGGCGATCTACTTCTAACGATGACCAGGGGTCTGGTGACGAGGCCCCGGCCATTTCCGGATTACTCCGTACTATTCAAAAGCCATTGTCCTCGATTGGCAGAATATTTTCCGAGGATACCAGTGCCGCGGGGCCAAGCGCACCCTCTCACATGCCGCAGGCGAATCCAACACCGTCGCGACCAAGCACGCGACCGACGACACGGCCAAGCTCGGATGCTCAGGTCCCACCAGCGGCGGTACGGCAGCAACTATCAGCTCAGGAAGCTGCCGCTAGGCAAGCAAGTGCAGAGGCTGCCGAAGCACATAGGATACAACGGGTAGAACACCACAACGTAGTTGAAACGTTGGCGGGCATGTTCCCAGACCTGGATCGAGACATCATTAGTGATGTCGTCCACCAAAAGGAGGGAAGGTTAGTTGCAATGCATGAATCCGTCTGAACCTTGGACATGCTAACACCACGGCAGAGTCGGTCTTGCGGTTGATGCATGTCTAGCGCTAAGTGCTTGATTTAGAGAAATCGATTGCCGGGTCAGGTGACATGATGAAATAGCTCTGCGCGCTGCACAGCTCTAGATACTTACCTCGGGAAGGCAGACATGCCCATCAGAGGAGGTTGCCTAATAAGATGGCCCTCCCACGTGCAGTTTACACTTGCATTACTATATGGTCATGGTTTCCAACGGATTTACCAATGGACGTTAATAATACCGTATCCCCCGCCTATCTATTTAATCTCACCATCAAGCCATATCTGATTGCGCATTTGGCAGAAGCTTAGCTCCATTATGAGTCTAGAAACAGAAATAATAGAGATATTACCACAGCGAGTAGAACCAAGATTTGTCCGAATGTAGCCATGGTTAAAGAGAGCGAGTTTTGTTACGTCATCTAGTTTGACAAATGTCGACTAACTCAACTCACTTGCCATTGTTTAGGGCGGTGATCGTTGCACTTAAAGCAGAATGAAGCTCTAAGAAAGTAGTTTTCAGCGTTTTCGTGCATTTTTTTCTTTTTTTCTTTTTTTCTTTTTTTCTTTTTTTCTTTTTTTCTTTTTTTCTTTTTTTCTTTTTTTCTTTTTTTCTTTTTTTCTTTTTTTTCCCTCCAATTTGGCCATTGTTCAAGATCTAGGATTGCCATTAAGGAGGGTGTGCATGAATAGATGCTAGTATATCATAGCAGCGTGAGGCTTACCAATACTAGCGTGAATAGCTTCGGTCCCAAATCACATAACCGGTCCTTGGTCGGAGTTCCACGGAAAACGAGGGCACAGCATAAGTGACTAATCTCGCCAACGACGCATTTCCTAAAACGGCATAGTATACTCTTACCACTTCCCGAAAGGGTAAATCGCTTCTATTGTGTATAAGATGTTATGTCTCCTGTTAGATGACGATGGAGTGTTTTTCTAAGCTTATCCCGCCACTGTGTAGCATTTGAATGCTGGGAGAAGTGATGATGTGATGGCTTTTATACTAAGGGATGTACCATGGATCACAATGATTAGCAATACCAGTCCACGGCACATGCAGTCGTCGAGGTATAAGAGGAGGATGTCTCCCGAGCTGATGTGTCGATATCCATCCTCCCATCACGCCTCGGGCATTCTCCCTACCTCTCTCCTAGATATCCTCCATCGCAAGGAGAAGCAGCCATAATGCGTCGAAACACACTCTCCGCCGCCCTATGGCTAACAGCCACGACCTTCGCCCAAGGCCAAAGCAACAAGCTACAATCGGTAGGCTTCAACTCGACATTCACGCTCTCGGCAGCGCAGATCGAAGCAGCCAACCTCTCGGCCGCCACGGCAGCCGACGTCGAAGCAGCGATCCGCTTCGACAGGTCGCAGCTCGCGAACGGCGGCTCGTACGAGGACGCCTTCTACACTCTCCCGCCACTGGACTCGACGGCGCCGAAGGCGGGCCTGCTCCTCAAGGTCCAGCACGTCACCGGCCTAGCGTCCTTCACGCTGCCGTCCAACACGGCGCTCTCGCGCATCTTGTACACGACGACGGACCTCAACGGCACCGTCATCCCCGCCTCGGCATTCGTGCTGTGGCCATTCCAGCCGCGCGTCTTCTCTTCAGGGCACGTGGGAAGGAATTCCACTGCCGCGAAGAAAGCCCCTACCGTCCTCTGGTCGCACGGGACTTCGGGCTTCTTTGGTCCGCAGGGACCGTCGACGAATCGCGGGCTGTGGTATGCGCAGTAAGGGTTTTTTTTTTTTTTTTTTTTTTCCTGCTCTCTCTCTCTCTCACTCTCTCTCTATTATTTATTTTCCCCGGATCAATTCTACGCCTACACTCATACACACTTCGCCCAAGACGCGATAAATGACTTCTTTCGTTGCCGTTATGGGGAAGGCTTGTTCAACTTACCCCTTTCTCTCCCAGCTCGGCACCCTTCACCCTGGCCCTAGACGGCTACGCCGTCGTGGCCCCCGACTACGGCGGTCTCGGCATCGACAAGTCATGGGACGGCAGCGCCATCCCGCACCAGTACCTCGCCTCGCGCGTCAGCGCGCGCGACGGGCTGTATGCGCTTCGCGCGGCGCGGGAGGCGTTTGCGGACCTCCTGGGCCACGGCTTTGTTGCCTTTGGTCATAGTCAGGGCGGCGGTGTAGCGTGGGGGACGGCCGAAGTGGTCGCGGACGACGAGTTCGCGGACCTGCGATCCGGGTTCCGCGGCGCTATTGCCGCCAGTCCGACGACGGATCTGTTCACGGGGTTCCCGCAGCTTATACTCCCGTTCGTCGGTCTTGGGCTGGGGAGTGTGTTCCCCTCGTTCGATCTGGCCGAGTGGCTTACGCCCCTCGGCGTCGCGCGCACGGAACTGTTCCAGCAGATCCAGGGCGGGATTGCCGCGGCGCAGAAGTTGTTCCTTGATGATGCTACTACTAGTGAGCCTGTTGTGCGCGATTCGTGGAATGAGACTTGGTATGTTGAAGCATATGGCCGTCTTGGGAATGTGGGGAGCCGACCCCTGGCTGGACCCCTGCTGGTTATCCAGGGCACGGCGGATTTGTATATCCCGTATGCCGTGACGACGAAGACGGTGCGCGATACCTGCGAGTTCTTGGAATCGAACAAGGATGGGGTGAAAGGGGTAGGGGCTGATCTGGAATATCTTGTCGTCAATGGCACGGGACATGTCCCTACGCTGGACCCGACTAGGCCGATCTGGCTGAGGTGGATCGCGGACCGCTTTGAGGGCCGCCCGGTTGCGCGCCCGGGATGTGTCACGACGTCGTTGGAGAGCTGGCGCCCGTTTGATAGCTATGGGCCGACTACGAATTCATTTTTGCAGTGGGCCGGGGAGCCGGAGTATGCGTTTGAGACTCCACTTGGAATTTGATAAGTATCTTGGAGGGTTCGTGGGATATGTATAGAAATGTATGGAGTAGGTATAGGGGGGTAGAGCGGAGGCAGGTAGTGTAGTATTAGATTAGGCTAGAGATCATATAGACAGTATAGAGAAAGACAGTAATCGTCATATCTTTAGCTCGTGAAAATGCTTTCTTTACCTCTACCTATGATCTCGTAGGTAGTTTCTACTTGTTACAACTTCCCATATCAACACACTCTTTCTAGAACATTTCAAACTCCATCACCACTTGAGAACGACCCTATATTCCGTTCGTATATTTAGGATATAATGTGGGTATACCTATAGTACTTATATTTCGCCAAGCGTCCTAAAACATCACCATGATATAGATGTCTCGGTATAGAGAATACTGTGCGTCCCAGTCAGCCGAAGTTAACAGACTATGATTCGAGATTTCATAACTTGAATAATAAATCTCATCCTAATTCATCATTTCCTTCTATGTAGTGCTGTAGATATCATTTTGTTAAACAATCTATCTAAGGTTCACAGGGGTATTCTTGTCGCCTCTCCGGTTAAAAACGACTTCTCCTTTCTCTCTCCCCCCCCTTTTTTTGTTTCATTTTCTTTTTTCTTTTTTTTTTTTGGCGCCGTCATTTTTTTCATCCAGCCTATTTGTTGCCTATTCTCGAAGTTTTGTTCATGCGGCGAAAATATCTCCCAATCCACCATTTTCGCTTTTCAAATAATCCCCCGCAACTCCTCACCATCAGATGATCATGACCTCGCATCCAGGACAACCACGTCCCACACCCAACTCAACCCAAGCCTCAACTTGAACCCGAAACCTCTACTTCAAACCAGGATATCAAATCGAAAAATCCTCATCGCAGCACCAGAATAGCACCATTAAAACCGCCTCAATCTCCTCTCCATTTTCCACCCAAGAACTTATCCCCACACCGCAACCCCCTTCTCACTCGAACCCTCCGCAGCACCGCCTTCAACCCAGTATAACACCTCAACCAAGAACGCAATCATCCCAAAAGCAGCACCATTAGAGTCGCCTCATCAAACACTCCTAGAAAGCCGTAGAAAAAATTCGGGCTCTCTCAGAATGAAGAATTCGGTCCTCATCGCAGGCGCCTCCTGCTGGGATTGATATGATAGTTCATCACTGAGAACCACTGCGCCATCGGGCTCGTGCTTGGAATACCCTGGGGTTAACCTGCTTTATAAGGCCCTTGGGGGAGCCAGATGGGGCGTTGCTTGGGATTGTTGGGGGCGAAGGTGAGGTTGCTGGGAGGTGTTGTTGCCCGGTAGGTGGAGATCGTGATGGCGGCGCGTGGACGTGACGCGAATGGACGCGGACGCGTTAATGGGGTGTGACTGGTCCGGGTGCGGCGTGCCCTGTTGGAGACGCGGTGGTGGTTGGTCGTCGGCTTAAGGGGCGCTTGGTTGTCGATGGTTAGGAGGTTGGGTTTCGAGGTCGAGGTTTTGGTCAAATATGAGTCTCTTCGCCTATTCGCCTGTTCACCTGAAGGATTAAGTATGGGCAGAAATAACCCGAAGGCGTCGTCAAGTGTTTCGCAGATGGACGTTGTTAAGGAGTAAGAGATTTGGTGTGGAAGATTTAGTGAGTTGGGTTGGGTTGGGTTAGGTTCGGAGGTTGGTGTTTGTGGGCAAATTATTTTTGGGAGGATGGGGACCACAACTCCTCTTTCACGACCAGGAAAATTTTTAAAAAATGTGAATTCTATCGGTGTGTTTGAATCAATTCGGTTGCTCTAGGAATGTCATGTCGTGAGTGGTCACGTGGGTAGTGTGACGCGCTTCGTTATGTGAGATGTTGAATTTATTCGGATTGCATATTCACTGAAGATGCCTAGAGCTTATTCGCCAGTTTAGTAAGTTTCCGTGAATAAGTATTTTACTTGTTCATAATCGATATAGGAAATGTGAGCGCAGAGTGTCACGAGGCATTGATACAATTGCAGACAGGATGAGTCACATATAAACGAAAGTAGTTCAAGTAGAAACATTGAATATGCTTATTTTATATACGGGGGACTCAAAGACCATGCCAAAAGCAGGTCCGTGAATGCAGAGTGTCATGACGTCGGAACTATATACAAGAAAGCGCGCTGAAGGAGACCTCGTGGCCATTTTCCCATCTCGGAAACCCGCCTTCTACTATCTACCCAAGGAACCCATGATGGCGGGGGGCGGGAAATAGACAGCCAGAGGTAGCTATGTAGATGCTCCTCCATATCGCCGAGCTCGAGCTCGAGCTCGGATCGGGTCGGGGGCGGCTTAGAAGGTGGAGTTGATGGGGCCGAACTTGATGTTGGAGTAGGCGACGCTGGCGTCGGGGTGCTGGGACTCGACGTCGGCGGGGACGCCGGAGGAGGTGGCGCAGCTGCCGCGGGCAGTTCCGGGGCCGGTGCCGGTGACGGGGTAGGTGGAGTCGAGCCAGAGCATGTTGGACGCGTGGTCGTCCCAGATGGACATGACGAGGACCATGTCGCGCGAGAGGGCATCGCCCATCTGCTTGAGACCGCCGCGCTGGCTGAAGATGTTCATGTCGCCGAAGGCAGTCTTCTGGGCGTCGCAGAAGCCCTGGGTGATCGAGTTGCCCGAGGTGCCGGAGATGGTCGACTCGCTGTTGGCGATCTTCTTGCCGTTCTGCACGTAGAAGCGCTTGATCTCGCTGAGGGCGCCGCCAGACTGGATGAACTGTGTGACGACGGTGATCTTCTGGTTGGTGTCGACGGTCAGGCCGGCGCCGTAGAAGTTCTTGTTGCCCTGGCGGTAGCTGTTGAAGTCGCATCCGTCGGGATCGCAGTCGCCGGCGTAGCGGTTGGCCGAGTAGGTTCCACCGCACGAGTCGCCCGTGCAGGAGTGGTAGGCCGAGTTCTTGCAAGGGTGGGGGGTGTAGGCGGCAGCCATCGAGTTAGCCTCCCAGATATCCATCTCAGCGCAGCAGGCGCCCATGTTGCCGACACCGGCATTGGCGTCGTTGGTCGAGGGCTTCCAGCCGTTGACGTTGGCCTGGAATTTCTGTTAGCCATGGGTTCACACTCTTCGTCAGGTTCGGTAGACATACAATGCCGTCAATGAACTTGAGATCACGAGGGCACTGAGAATCACAGTAACCAGTACCGTACTTGGCACCGGCAGTGTTGCTGGGGTGCTTGGCCTTGCCACCATCGAGGTCCATGGAGACGAAGTACAGGGCACCGTTCAAACCGCAGCTATCGACTGAGTTAGATCATGACCCCTATCGTTTCTCATCGTCGAAGCGACTTACGGGAGCTTGGAAACATCGACATCGAAGGTGAACTCGTTGCCGAGGAGCTTGAAACCCTGGTAGGTCTGGTCGTCCTTCATCAAGTACATTCGGCTACCGATGTTCTTGCTGAAGGGGCCGTTGGTAACGAACTTCAGGTTCAGGGCATTGCCTGATGTGGTGGCGCCGTATGTTCCAGCATAGTCAGCACCGTCAAGGCAGCAGTTGGAAGCGCACGAGGTCGGGTCCTTGCAGCGAGTGGTGTCCCACGTGTTGCCGCTGTAGCAGTTGGTTCCCGAGGAGTCGTGAACCCATCGCCAGTTGGCGTCGACGACGACCTTGCCGTTAACGGTGCTGCAGCTGCCAGGGGCTGAGCACTGTTGCCACGTCAAGGCGGGATGGTTCTCGGCGGTCAGTGAGGCGGAACACTGAGCTCTGGCAGTGGCCACGAGGGCGGCGATGGCGGCGAGTTTGCTATGCATAGTGACGAGCTTGCTCTGGGGAAGACTGGTTGACTAATGTGGTGGATCACAAAAGCATTCCAGAAGATTGCGAGACCACGGTCTTATATATCATTCTGTTTACCCCAGAGCATTGACGACGTATATTGCCCAAGGACTCCCGCCGCCATACTAGAGCCTTGTTGATCGCCCGACGGTCTACCGTTTCCAGAAATCTGGAGGGACCGGGCACCGAGGCTGGCCTTGGAAAGTGCCCCAGTGGGGTGAAGTCCCGGCTGACGGGCCGTGAACCTGATCTTGATGGAGGCCAGGAGGTGCACTCGGCGCTCAGGGGCAAGTTCGAAATGATCGCAAGGGGCAGGGTGTCTTGCCATCCCCGCGTCCTGCCCGCGCTCCCACATGCTAGGCCAAGACGAGAATGGGCACACATCCGCCTCGTCATGTGCGGCAAGCAACTCTGGGGATCCTTGGGGCTTGACAACGGCACATTTACAGTAGCGGCCGCCGGACCAGCAGACTAACTTAGACAAAAGAGACACACCTACGATTACAAGTAAGGGTACCCGGGTGGGTATAGCGGCGATCCGCCTCATTGGAGGCTTTTCCTCAAACGCAACGGAACAAGTTGACCGAATACGACTAGCACCGCTAGAGGGTCAGCAAGCGCCAGAGCATCGTTTATACTATTGTGCTCATATACTACATGGGTTTTCTAGTTGGTCATAGGCACGGTTATAATTGTCTAGTCATTCCACACGCCTATCCTTTCATTACAAGCATCCAAGCACGTTGTGTGACTGTAATCTGTAGAGACGGGCATATAATTATTAACTGGACGAAGGGGGGAGCGTCGATGACGATCGTCTGCGATTTTCGCAGGGTTACTCCGCAGTAGGGTAGGAGTCGTCCAAAGAATCACCCATCCCCCGCGGGATGGGCACAATTGAGCCGGGTAGCTGGTGTTGTTTTAATCTATGCGACCTGGCTGGTGGGAAATACTCTAGACCCCCCATGTGCCTGGGCACGACTGGCCCCTTCTGTATATAGCAAATGAGTGCTCGGGTTAAGTGGAGAGAGCGCAGAGGCTGATGCCAAGTTATGCATTTAATTTGTGATTGAGTCTAAGACAACATCATCGCCAACCCCGTTTCGCGAGAGGCTCACCAGGTTTGGCAGGAGGTTCCTAATTCTAGCAAGTCGTAAGTAGTTGAAGACACCTTTTCCCACGCGACCGGATACACGGTCCATTGCACCATTGCTCCATCTCCCACTCACCGCTAAAGACGTCATCTTCATACGATATACAGGCCTTTTTCTATAGTACCTTGCTGTCCACGGTCAGTGCTGTCAGCCCAGAATAAATTAACAGGGTCGTGGGGGGAGCAAAACATCAGTCGATTTCATATGAGTTCAACAGGCGCATAAAGACGCCCAGGAGCAGATTAAGACTGTCAGATAGCACATATACATCACACGAAGAAGCAAAACACCCCACCTATAGTAAGAAGTTGTCTAGGTTATTAGCAGTTCCCTGTAAGATGGTAGATCTCGCGGCAGTAATCCAATGGGCGATCGGGGAAAACACGAACGATGACTGATCAGATGTACCCAGACGGCAGGTAAATCATGAAACAGAATCCTTGAAATTGGGATGG
The DNA here is from genome assembly GCA_022495065.1 of Xylaria telfairii. Lineage (NCBI taxonomy): Eukaryota > Fungi > Ascomycota > Sordariomycetes > Xylariales > Xylariaceae > Xylaria > Xylaria telfairii. The sequence continues at coordinate 51,238 of MU383888.1, forward strand.
TACGCCCTGACCAGGCAGCAGACCCGACAACGGTTCTCTCCACAAAGCAACGGAAGAACCAAAGCCAAGAGCACCAGCGGAACCACCCAACCTCGTGAGCCGGGAACAAGCGGCTTGGAAGCCGGGAGTTGCTATATTGAACAGGGCTGCTGTTCGCAGCGCGACGGCAGCGCTTGCAGGCGAGACGGAAAAAAACAAGCAGAAGGGCGCTTGGGAGCGTGCTAACCCTACTTTACAATGTTGCATGAGAGTATCATGATGACAACATTGACCGTACTACTAATTGAGCCATGACTGAAGCCTGTGTGTTGGCCCACGGAAAGCCCAGCCGGAAATCTATCCGAATTCCATTCTTGGCATGTCCGTGACGGATCGCGAAGCGTCTAGGTATCCAGTCGGCCTAAGAAACGGATGAACTTCTTCACACAACTTCTGTACTAGGCGGCTCATCGCACAGACAGTGATGGTGCTTGGAAGCCTTAAGACTGTCTCGGTATTCGGGTCCTAATGCGGCAAACCGGTAACCTCCTCCGACTTCCTAATCTGGACAGGTTTGAGAACCAGTCAGCAATCAGAACCGGGAAACATTTACACCATGGAGCAGCACGTGGCATTCAAAAAACGGGTGGCAACAAGGAATTGGCGTGGCTGAGCGGCACTGGACCGTCGAGGCGTTTGGAGACGCTATTTGATTTGACCTCTTTGGGGTCTTAATATGATCGCTCACGGTCCATAGTCCTATAAACGTATACTACATATCGCTTCTATACTGCGACTTATACTGAAGGGTACACGAGCACTGCTTGATCCATCAGGACCACTCAGATAGGAAGAAGATCGGACTGGCCATCGGCTGACTCTGTCTTATCGACTGGCGGCGCTTTCTTGGCCCCTGGCTTCTTCTTGCGTTTTCCGCTGCCAGTGCCGGACACGGCCGGAGCTTCACGAATCCAACGGGCGACGGCCTCTGCACGCTCAGTTAAAATGGGATATTCTCTGCCATCATCGACAGCCCATCGCTTAGGTGCCGAACTTGTGTTAGGAGACGTGGCAGTGGAGCCTATGGCTTGTACTTGGTCCGCCTCGGCGCGTTTCTGGCGCGCTAGAATGGCCGCCTTGAAACTAGCCTCGTCATTTACGCGTTCATCCTCTAGTGCCTCGATGATGGCTTGATGTCTCATTCGCTCCTGGCGCTGCTCGTCCGTCTCCGTAGGACTGACAGGGCCCGCGATAGATAAAGCACCAATACCCGCGGCGACAGCCGACATATTGTTCGCTGACGGCGGAATTGGAAGCGGGGCGGGCGCACAAAGCGCTTCCCAACTTGATCTCAGCTCGATCCAATTCTCTGCTCGACGCAGTACCTCTATCCAGTCTGCTCGGGCAGGTGACCTACTAGCCTGAAACACCGGATATCCATCTGCTAGTCGAGCTAGACGGGCCACCATATGCGCATGACGTTGAAGTTCTTTGGTTGAAGTCTGAACCAGTGTATGACATAGTAGCAATGAATGCAAGGCATCAGTGAGCAGGGGATGGTATGTCACGACTTCGCTGGTCGTTTCTACGGCAATGGCGGCATTGGACGCAGATGCAGCATGCACAATATCGACGGACGGATAAGGGGGAAGATCCGTGGGTGGCGTGGCGGTGAACAGCGTTGCCAATGCATAGACAGTGTGGCCAACTGAACTGCCAGTCGGACTGTTTGGGTCCTGGGACGCCAAGCGAGATTGTACGTAGTATCTCTTGCTCCGATGGGTGGCCTGGTTCACCTGGCGGCTGAAGTCGTCGGATACCTCGATTGGCAAGTCGGGCGAGTAATGGAAATTTTTGAGGTACTCCATGTAGTCTCGCAAAGCCCGCTTTGCATATAGTCGCACAGTTTTCCTGCTCTCGAGCTGCTTTTTAGTGGGCGCTTGGTCTCCTCCAGGCTGAGTTGTTGTGCTCTGGGGGAGGCCTTCTCCTTCCGTAGACCCGTTCCCATTAGTACTACGGACACCGTTCGTATTGTTGGCCGGTTTGGCAGGCTGTCCAGCTAATGCGAACCCGACATGGTCGCACGCCAGGGTCAAGTAGCAGCCCGCTCGCTGGAACAACAGCTGTACCTCGGTGCTACTCGGTTGGTCTTTCTCTTCGAGGATGGGGTTATCCCGACGCCTGCCGGCCCTGCGCTCAAGCTGCATAGATTCTTCCCCATAGGGTTTATGCGGTCGATTCAGGCGACAGACGCTCAACGCAGTAGTGAGGTCCTGAGCTGCACCTTCAAAGTCCTCTTTGAACGTGCGAACAATGGCACGCGTCCGCAAAGGCTCACAGTCGCTGGGTCGCTGGCCGATGATCATGTCCAAAACGCGCAAGTCTGTACACTCGGCCAGCTGCCTCGACGGGATCTTCTCGTGGAAGAAGTGAACATAGTTCGCATCGGGATCATGGGGAGCCCGCTGTAGAACAAGCCCGGCGACGTTCTCCAGCGTCGATGTCGACTGCATGGTGGCGACGCTCGAAGCTATCTCGTCGAGGTGGTAGGCGCGCGACAGCTTCTGTGTAGCCTGCTCGCGCATACGAAACCTCCTCTCGGGGCTGAGCTTTGCGCCGCCGGTATTGCCGAATCCGAGCCCCAAGGCCTGCATATGATGGGCGGCGCCGCCGGCGAGAGAATTGGACAGGGCAGACGAGGCGACGCCATTCGCGGCACGCACAGCCAGGTCGGTGGCTCCATCGACGAGCTGGCGGATCTTGACCAGGTCATAGAAGACGGCGGGGTCGACGGGTCGCGGAAGGGGCATGTAGTAGTTCGCGTTTGCCAGGGTTTCGAGCACTTCGACGGGCAATTGGAGCCACGGGCCGTGAAACGAGGAGATGTATCGCCAATGCCTGCAAAGGGAGGCCGTATTAGTTATTATTGGCACATAGAATCAGGACGTAGAGAAACGAGAAACGAGATATCCATCTGGCGACCAGCATCCAATCAAGGTACAACAACGTCCCAAACCAACACCACCACGGCGAATTGTGAATTGTGAATTGGTACTTCAACTCACTTGTTTCTACATATGACAAGCGCCGAGGGAGAGAGAGCGGGTGCTGGCGCGGGCGCGGGCGTGGGTGACGGCGACGGCGACGGCGAGGCAGCTTTGCCATTCTTGGCGGGCTGGCTCGTCTCGGCAAGGGAGTCGTCCGCCGCGGGTTTCTTGCTTTTCTTGGCCATTGCACATTGAAGCAGCTCGTGATGGAAGGGCGATCTCGAGCAGGGGCGTCAAAGGAGCGAAGAAGAACAAATATATGAACGTCGAGTATCACGCCGAATATATGTATGTATGCACGCAAGCATGTATGAGTCAAATAAACGGGTACACTCGTTGTCCGAGTAGCAACCCGGCAACCTAGCAACGAGGCACAGAGACAGACGGGCCTAGGTGAAGTAGATATTGGCAGTCAATGGCATGGTATAAGACGAACGAAGGTCCCCGGAGTGTAGAACAACAATGCCGAGCAAGGACGTGCGTGTGATAGGCCGGTGATGTATGGCAAGCAAGAGAGATTGCGTAGTTCCAAGGGCTTGCTCGAGGGGGCGAGGTGGTGTGTGAGGTGTTCAGGTGTTAGGCGTGGCAGATTTAATGTAAGTAGGTACTGTAAGTAAGCACCTTCAGATGTCTTAGGACGAGACGGCTCTTTGGCTCCTGTGTAACAACGGCCGGTAATGCGTAAGGTAATGCTCCTACCGCAATCAATCAATCAATGTCCCGACTTGAACTTTATCCATTCCTCTTATCGCCTTATCTTTCATGGTGGGACAATCGGAGCATGTGCCAGTGTTCAGGCACTTACTTAAGTACAGCAGGTCCTTGCCTTTCTTTTATCGGCACGTGATTGCCCATTCGCCCGGCTAAGATTACTTATCAACATTTAGCCAACAGACTACAGTAGACTCATAGAAGAATACTGTACTACCACCAGAACACTTACATTACATCATCGCTCAACAAAGTCAACAAAGAGGCATGTTTCACCCACACACGATCGACGATTGTATAAAGGTAAATATTAGGTAATGTCACACCTGTCTATGAACCACTCTATCTGCGTAGCCAAGCATGGGAACGACTTCGGAGACAAACACGGCGTTATGCAGATGTCGGTTGTCGGACGTCCTCTCTCCACTCTCTCTTCACCTTGTCGAGGAGATCGCTGTCCCCTAGAACGTCGACCCCCACGGCCGCCATGGCTTTCCCGACGCGAAGACAATTCTCAAAGGCCAGCTTCGTCCCCGCCGCCTTCGCAAACCCGGGGTTGTGCGGCCCAGCGCCGCCCGGTCCAGCAGGGATCGAGAACCCCACGTTGAGGCTCGGCATGGCGTAGCTGATGTTGCCCTGGTCCGTGCTGGCCGCCGTGCGCCCCTCGATCTCGTCCACCTCGGGGTTGTTGGATATCGGGTCTGGTGGCGTCAGCTGGTTGAAGTGGCCACGGTAGCGATCCGCGAGCAGCCGGTTGGGGACGTGGTCCGCGTACGAGCCCACCGGCGTGACCTTCAGCGTCGCCCCCGTCGCAGTCGCCCCGGCCTCGAAGCAGGCATCGACCTTCTTCCTGAGCTCGCGTAGTCGGGCCTGCGTGTTGGCCCGCACCACGAAGCTCCCCGCCGTGTACGCGTGTATAATGTTGGGTCGCACCCCGCCGTCGGTGATGTTACCCTGTACCACATCGCCCGGCATCGTCTGCTGCCGGAGGACAGCTATGGCGTTGTAGGCCGTGATGAGTGCGTCCAGCGCGTTGATCCCCAGCCACGGGTTAGCCGCCGCGTGGGCTTCGCGCCCAAGGTATTCCACTTTGAATGCTGTGTACGCCGACGTGCGCATATATGCGTGGTTCCCCGTGATGCCCGGGTGAGATAGCAGATTAATGTCGACTTGGTGATCTCGGTAGGCGCCAGCTTCTAGCAGCCTGATCTTCCCGCCACCCCCTATTATAGAACGTTGAGTGAAAAGTGCCGCATATCGCTGGATTAAGTGCTGAAGGCTCACCTTCTTCTGCGGGTGTCCCAAAGAGCACCACTTTGCCACCTAATTCACCTTGCCTCAGGACCTCTGCTACGGCCAAACCTCCTGCCACTGATGCAGTCGCGATGAGATTATGGCCACAAGCATGTCCGATGCCCTCTAACGCATCTGGTTTAACCTATTAGCATCTGTCGAGTAAACAACGCAGCATTTATAGCACACCCATCTCCACATTGAACGAGACAACAGGTCCCTTCTTCCCGCTGTCGAAAACGGCGACCCATGCGGTGGCTAAGCCATAGGCAGAGGGAGTCACCTTCCATCCTTGCTGACTCGACATAAACTTCGTCAACGTCTCATGGGCGATGAACTCCTCATACCCAAGCTCGGGATTATCGTGAATTGTTTTATTCACCTCCCAGAGCTCCTTGGCAATGCCATCGATAAAGTCGCTGATCTCGCCGAGATGTCCTGCTTTGATAGGCTGAATCTCCGCAGCATCCTCATGATTAATCAAGACAAAGTCTTCGCCCAGTTGATCCATTGTTCCTAACAGAATTGATAATAGTTTCGATGTGCCTCATTCCCGCACTAGAAATATTATGCATATGAGAGGCTGGTCACGACACGCTTCTCTCCAAGTTTATAAGTACCCCGAAAGTTCAACCCACGTTCACTCAATTTACCCCCACTTCAGTGCACCGGGAATACCACTTCCGATAGGCATACCTTAAGGCTAAAGTTATAGCCGTTGCGAAGCAAATATTTAAACTACGAAATATCCGAGGCGTCTTTTTAAAGAATGATGTTCTTTATAATCGCCAATATTAATGCTTTATAACCTTCTACTGCACTAAGTAGTCTTCAGTAAAATTGTCTTCGTCTGACAGTATTCTGCCATGCGTTTTCCAATTATGGCATCCAAGTCGTACTTGGCTGATTCTCTAAGTGATACGACAATCAGATAGCGCTATCAAAGCAGAATTAAGTAATCATAGCAGATCATAACATGTATTACTTCTCCCCACATTGCATAATCTCATGCTCTCATACACATTCTATCTCTGGGATAGTAGGGCCTTTCAAGTCGACGAAATCTCCCCCTTCTTCTCCACCTCAGAGGAGGAGGCAGCCCGCGGCGGGACATCTGCGGCGCCTCCCAGCATATGGCCGCCCTTCTCGACGTGATTCTGACCACCAAAGATGACATCCATCTCCTCGAGCGAGATCTGCTTGGTCTCGGGGATGAAGAAGTAGACGAAGACAGCCAGCAGGATGTTAGTCGCGAAGAAGAAAAACAGGCACTTCAGCCCCTCGTTGGCCAGGAAGATGGGGAAGAACTGCTGGAACACGGTGTTGGCGATGTTCTGGCTCTGCGAGCACATCCCCACCGCTTGTGCGCGGACATTCATGCTGAAGACTTCTGAGGTCCACATCCATACGGTACTGCAGACATCAGGTTAGACTGCGTTCAGGATAGGTAGAGAAATAAAAGGTTTAGGAGTAGCAGGGAAGACTTACGCGCCCCATGATGGCTTGTAGAAGAAGATGAATAGGAACAGCAGGAACACGATGGAAATCCCGACGGGCTCCGTCTTCGTCCTCGAGCCGTCTGCGGCTACCACGTCGGGCGTCGCTAGACCTACTACAGGCACGATGAGCATACACGTCGCCATGCCGAGGGCGCCGATGATCAGCAGCCAGCGGCGGCCGAAGCGGTCAGCGGACCACAGAGCATTGAGGGTGAAGAGGATGCCGAAGGTAGCGTTGAGGGCGTTGATCAGATTTATGGTCTCGCTCGAGGTCCAGATCTTCTTGTAGATAGCACTAGAGTAAGAGTTGAGAGTGCCTTGGCCGGAGAGCTGCTGGCCGACATTGATAACGAAGGCGAGGCCCAAGCGCTTGCGGATAGAGGGGTCCTTGAACAGTGCCTTGTAAGAACCGCTGATGGCCTCGTTCTCGTACTCAATAGCCTCCCGGATAGCGAGGATCTCGTCCTGGACGTCCTGCTCCGTCTCACGGATCCGCCGCAGCGCCTTGGCAGCCTGGTCGATGTTGTTGTGCCGCTTGATCCACCACCGCGGCGACTCGGGCTGGAACGGCAGCAGCACGATGATGATCAGCGGCACCAGGATCTGGAAGATGACCACGATCCGCCAGTCCCAGTTCCCCAGCGTCTTCCGGTGGATGTTGGCCGCGTACGCGATCCAGTACGCGATGAAGCTGCCCACGCTGTAGAACGTCTGCCAGAACGTCATAATGCTGCCACGGACTTCGGGCAACGACACTTCTCCGATGTAGATTGGACCGGCGGCTATGTTCCTGTTAGTATATCTCAATGAGCCTCATTAACAGGCGATATACTTAGTGCTAGTCCTTGGCCCAGACCGATTAGAACACGGCCTCCGATAAACGCGCCTAGGTTGTGTCGTGGGGCGAAGGCTTGGATGAAGGTAGCAATAATAGTCAGGAAGCAACCGATGCCCATTCCCCAACGTCTTCCAAAGTAGTCGGCCTATATCAAAGTTAGACACGGCTGGTATAATCGGTAGCAGAAATACGTACAACTGGTCCGCCGAAGAAAAAGCCGGAGACGATGGCGCCGATAGTGTAAGCGGTATTCACAAGACCTATCAGGTAAGCATCATGTTTCTATTGGAATCGTCACTGTTAACCTAACTATTTCATAGGAGCCATTGGTTCAGAGACTCACGGCATCCAGATCAAACCACTCAAGCCAATTGTCTGAGCCTTGGGCAGCGTTGAATACGGAAGCGTCATATCCGTATAAAACCATGCACATCGCCGCCACCAAGGCGATGTACCTATACAGACCATATCTATCAGCGACGTTCTAGTCGGTGTAACGGAGAGCCAAGAGGGGAACTCACCAGTTATACACTTTCTTTGAGCTCGGCATCTCGAAGGCTAATGAACGAACAAGTCTTCAAGTGATCCTACTGGTCTCCGGAGAAAACTTGGCAACCAAGCTATCCACCAAGCTAGGGGCAGAGACAGGAAGGAGGAGGAGGAGGAGGAGAAGAGAGAGAAGGTCTCCCAGGAGGAGGGTGTCGAGGTATAAGAATAGCCAATGCCCAGTTCCGACAACCTCCCCGTGGTGTGGTACCGAGCTGCTGGGATGCGATGTCAAGCCAACATCTTCATCCCGGATTCGCCTTCCCCTACAGCATCCCCCATGGTCATTGGTGGCGCGTCACAAACCCGGCTGCCCCATATGACAATATATCTGACCACGTTCTTGGCCTCGGGTACGTAGCTTGAGGTAGTATAGTCTAGGTAGCGTTGCAGCGCCTTGACGGACCGACCCCAGCAGAATGCAGGCAGGACCCCGAGTAAGTATACATATCAATTGAGGGTAACTCCACTCTTTAGTGTAGACATAAGCCACGAAGACTTAGTCCCCTACACGCCATATATTGAGGGTTCCTTCGGCGTCAAATACCTACTGTGGGAAAACACAATTTAGATGTTCTTTTAAACTATTTAACTTGTGGGGGCCATACGCTCTACGTCGACCCCTGCCCTGGAAGAAAGTAAATATATATTTTATCTTAGTTCGCTGTTCGCTTGTCAGGCTCGCGAAGCTCGCTATCTTCACGGCGTTCTTGTGGCGTTAAGTCTTTGTAGATCATGTCCAAACTAAAGAGTAGAAGAGTTACCTCAGGGAGCCCTGGTCCCGTCCGGGGTATGCTACCCTTGGTTAATCTAATTGCTCCAGGACCCCAGTTGTAACCATGTAAGAGAGCCTCTCGCAACGGAAGTTGCCCGTCAGGTAGTCTACACACTACCCTTTACGTTCCATCCCGCTCAGAACCGTACGATCTCGAGTACCCCCCAATACAAAAGTGTTCTTTTCATCAAGATACTGGCCTGTAGACTCTTTCCCCACAGATGTGGAATCTCCCCCAGACCGTCTTTAGCGGGGGAAACAGGGAGTCGAGAAGGCTGGGGAGGCGGTTTGCGGAGAATATGTCTACCCCGTTTCCACCAATCAGAGTCCTACCCCGGGTGATAGACGTAGAGCTTGTCCTGTCTTCGCACTTATGCCTAGGTACTCCAGGTCAACATTATAACTCCCCTGTGAAAGCCAAGACTGTCAAAGTAAACGGGTAATATACGTGGCGTATGACATGACATAGTACCGGTAGTATTAGTCCGTCGCCGATATCGCGTACCCATATATCTTCACGATTCTAGATTACTAGATGCTTATAACTATTGACCTTATCTCCCAGATCTTAGGAACGTTTGATTGTTCCGCCATGTCTACGATTGATGGTCTATATGGTCTCGTAGCCAGGGAATGTTCAGATTAGGCATTTATAGAAGAAATGAGAGGGCTCAAATGACTCTGTTACGGCCAACTCCATATGCTCATAGGATTTATGCCAGCAGGTTAGGCAGGAAGAAATAGGTACGGAATCATAATGAAACTTATTGTCCCAGTTATTAAAGTACATCTTCAACGTAACATCAGATTACCATACCAGACACCGCGCTTCAGTCCTTGGCCAATACCCGAACAGCTAGTTTCCTAGCTTTATAGAAATCTATATGTCGCGGCTCCGACTCGTAACGCTAAGGCCTCGGGCCACCGACGTTCCCTCTCATCATAGCTTCCACATTGACGTCGACCCATCGCATATCTCTGCCCATCTGCGCCTGCATATTCGGGGGCGGGGCCGGCTGTTGTTTGATCTGTCGTCTCATGCGCAATCGGTCAACGACATGTTGGGATATCATATCGAAACTCCTCCTCAATGACACGGAATCGTCCCAGCGCTCGCCGTATTTGGCCAACGTGCTCGCGGTGCGCTCCAGACATCCAAGGCTTCTCTCCAGATTATCGAACCCCGCCCCTCCTATCCGACGGGGAAGTGGCGGTGGCATTGCCTTATCCGAATAGGGCGGCGGAGGCGGCACGATGCCGGAGAGAAGCAGGTCTTCGGCGTCCCGCATGACAGCAATGAACTGGCTCGCCATGAAAAAGACACGCAGCGCGTCGTGGTACGAGTAGAAACTCGTATTATGCCCGTTGTGCGCTATTTCGTAAATGCGATCCAGATAAGCGAGCGAGTGCTCGAAAATAAACAGTCGGTCGTAGTCGGTGAGGGGGGGTAATTTCGCCGACGGGGACATACAGTAGACGAAACTATACCGCAACTCGAGATCGAAGAGCTCTCTCACGGCTATGGGGAGTGTGTTCGGCAGTCTCTCAGCCCATTCCTGCATCTGCTGACACATCTGCCAGATGAATGTCGCGTCGGGCAGAGGGGTGGAATCGGACGAGGACAGTAACTGGTACCAGTGTGATTGCGCCCGTCGGAGCTGAAACAACAGGAGGGCGGGCTCGCACCCCGCGAGATATTGGCCGTTTATTGACGCCCTGCGGTTGAAGGATGACGGTCTTGGGAAGGCAACGTTGGCTGCCGCGTCTGTGAAAGAAAATGCGCGGGTGAGGACCATGCTAATTGACCTGAAAAATCGTCAGTATGATCGATCCGCTAAATGGATCTACGCGCATATGCCATACCGGTCTAGCGAATATACGCAGTAAAAAGTCTTCCGCCGCATGTCCAGCAACGACTTGTCAGGCATTCGCTCCGTCGGAGGATCTTGGTGAAATCCCATGTCTATGACGGCACGACATGTAAAGCCGATTAAATGCCAACTGTCAAAATGAGCTGGGTCTAGGGTTGAGTATTGCGTTAGAAGGATGAGTGATTGTATTTGAGTCGTATAACCAGGCATGAGGGCTTGGTCGGCGTGCCTGAGGGCGCGTGAGGCCAAGTAAAGGCCATCAATGTAGTATTGGTCATTCTTGACTTGGCTCTGCGCGCTGGAGCTAATCGCCAGAACCATATACAGGAGCCAATAATCGCTGTCTTTTATAATGCGATCTTGCGTCGAATACACCTGGTCGAGAGCATTGTAGAGAGCGGTCTCAGAGAAGGCAGGGTAAAGACAGTATATATTAGTCATATAATACTGGATTAAGGCCATGGCAGTTTGCCTTGATGGCATTTCCCAGTTGCCGTCTCTAGGTAGGGGATCATTTGTAGCAGCAGCTAGTACGAGCCGAGCGAAAGTCATGTTGCTCGCAGACGGTTCAAAGTCTCTTGTTGTGGCATTCACGGAACTTCGTAACAATTAGCATGAAGGTAGACGCAGATGAGACCGACAACGCACAGAAATCCAAAGTCAGACATGAGTGAATTCACGTCCGAATTCTCGCGACTCCTTGCGGCTTTCCGATACATGGCAGCCTGGATGTTGGCAAGAGAGTCTTTTCGATTAGTTTGAGGGATAGGAGGCAGCGGCCTAGACGCATGTTGAGCGAGCGATGCCTTTCTAGATCGAGCAAAAGCCAGTCGCCTCTCCATCTTCTCTATCCGAAGCTCCAGTGCGGCCACATAGCTGCCCGGTTGTTAGTCTAGTTAGGTAATGAGAGGGCTTCACGTAGCTGAGAAGTAGTGTCTTGCCTTCGTTCTTTGCCCCTGGCGAACTGGTCGTTAGCCGCCGAGCATTCATTTTCACGGCCAGCCTTCTCGCAGGCCGTGCACGCCGGTAATTTGCCGTCACACTGCTGATGTCAGAGTCCAAACACGATGGGAACCCCGGGACGGCATTACAGACAGACCTTAACCTTGGCGGACCGACCTGGGCGCGGTTCATTAGTCGAGAGTTCCCACGAGTCACGATGTGTCGTATATTTCAGATGAGTGGAACTTACATCGGGAACAAGCCGAGACTGGACGGGACACGCGCAACAGCGGATTGTCCGAGAAACTGGACCGTGGCATGGCGCAAAGCGGGCGGCAACAGCGCGCCGGGTGTATTTTAACACCGACCGAGTCTCTCCGACAAGGTGCTCGATGGATTACAAAGGAACAACCCCGTCACTGTCCCGTTATGATAACGGTCAGCCGTAAGGATATCTGGTGCCTGCTGCGAAGATAAGCGCCGAAGCGCAATACGCACATTTGCGCCAGTGAGACAGCCGATCGCCCCGCCAAAGAACAGTCTTAATGGGCTTGGCGGACTCGTTAGTTTGGCGCGGGCCGAGATGTAGTATAGACTCTATCTACGATACGGTGTGCTTGGCTGATGCGAGTTATTATTGCACGATGAACCAAAGGGCAAAGATGGACAGATGGACAGGCGACAGGTATGCTCTGTCGAAATAAAGTTGCGATGAGGTCCCGATTAGGGTAAATAGAACAAAGTCACAGTTTTGGCCTCGAGAAAGACAGGGCAGCAGACGGCGAGTGGGCTGCGGGGTCTTGGTCTTGGTTATCATCCACTTGGGACGACCTTACCTATTAACAACCCCCTTTTTCACCAGCCAGGCTGCAGAACCCGGTCTAGAATTGTGTCACCCGAGACAAGACAAGTAGGTACTTAGTTGAGGGTGGCGGGGTGCTTCTTGGTGACATTAGTGAAGCGGTGAAACTTGGGAGAGATGAATATGTCCACGAACCTCAGATTCGTTATATAAATTTAGAACATTTGAATCCCTTTCAATGCAGCGGCGATCTCAGGATACGGAGAGGGAAAAACACCGGGATCCTTGTAAATAAAATCGGACTCGTTGCCTAACATTCAGCCAAGCCTCAACCAAGCCGCAAGGGGGAATTCGGCTGCGTCAAGCCGCTAAGATATGCGGATTGAAGCTGCTGGGGGGTAGGCGTTTAGTTGTACGAAGTAGGTAATAATCTCGAAACCAACGCAATAGCGCCAATAATCAATCACTACCTAGCCTTAGTATACTGGACACAGACTTGTGTATAATATTATACCTATAAAACATTTGTATCATGATGTCGACATCTATAGTAAACGCCTAGACTGCAGAGGAATACAGTAGGTGCGTCCCCTTATTTCTACTGTGACCTTTGACATGATGATTAGAGCAAAACCCATATCTATGCACGTCAGGACAGCGTCAGCAGTACCACCTTCTTCGGGTGTAACAACGTTTCATGATACTCATGCGGTAGGCTACAGCCTATTGAAACGAACCTCTATGGAAATTTTGATATATTTTTGGCATTAAGACAAGTATTCCATCTTCCTGTTTCTGGTCCTGCTCCTGCTAAGGAGGTAGTCTCGTTCATTCAGCGCAGCAGACTAAGTCGGTTGAGTGTCGGTCGAGTCGATCGTCTTGTTTGATTATAGTATAGCGCTAATATTAGTCTTAGGATTCTAACCTAGGTTCCTAGGTGGGTTAAATCAAACTCTAGTCTAATATATCCGTAGCAGTTCCGGAGACTACACAGATATCAACACAGGCGCAAGGCATCAAATGGAAGTAAAGAGAAACACCATATTAACATTGGCATGGATGTTTCGGCGTCAGTGGGAGAACGGTGGTTGTATTGGTAATGGAGGTCAGTACAGCAGCTGTAAGGAAGTCAGCTTTACAAGGTTCCCTAGGCACTGTATCTGCCAGCTCGGCCGACTCTATCTGTAAGACACTACTGACAAGCGGGGGAAATCCACCTAATAAGCGTGATGGGTTTTACGTACTGTACATCTCAACGCTGTTTTTGCCCAATCTTCCCATTTCTGATCCCATTTCCCCGCAGCTACGCTAGGTTAGGTGCTACCTAGACAAATCCCTTGCTATTAAATCTCTTGTTATTAGATAATCCGCAGCACCGCTTTCCCACTTGTAGCGGTCCGAGACATCCAGGATAGGGTCTTTGCCACGTGGAAATGCAAATGAGAAAGAAGGGAAGAGGCTGAACAGGTGTTTGCACGTTTGAAGCCCCTGAAACCCCGCCGACTGTCTATAATGGCCTCTTTGGAAGCTTTGAAATTCCAGCTCTAGCCCCCAAGAGCCATCGAGATTCAGCCAGAAGGAATATAGAATACAACCTTTCCGTTTTATAGGACCAATCAACGCCTTCGGCTGGCTGACCTAGCTGACTACCAAAGTGCCCGCGACCCGTCTACCTACCCAAAGTAGAGTAAAGTCAGGGATTTAGCGCTCCCCTGAAAACATGTGGACAATGATATCACAGCCTTTCTGACGACAGAGTTGTTGCGAGTTGACGAATAAAATAAGAAGACAGACTCCCATGATACGTTAGTTGCCTGCGGACGAGACAACATGGTTGTGTAGCGAATTGGTTCGGTGAACCAGCCACTCTGCGTCCGTCTACGACCACGGCATACTCCCCGCGAAACCCGACGACAGGACCCCGCGACGTTGTGCGACCGGGCAACGACTGATTCCCCGCGTGCTTGCGAGGCTAAGATCACGACAGAGTCCTTCAACACACCCCAAGAAAGCTAAGCTGAGGAACAAGAATAAGCCCTACCGATGGATGCCTCCGTCGTCTTCCGTCAGGTGGAAGGCTTCGGCAGCCATATTCCACGGCCGCATCAAGAATTTCCACCACGGAAGACACCGAATGACGATGACCAAGGAGACCCTGGGAACTCGCATCGTATCGCCCATACTTTGACGGCTTGTTGCCGTTGTCGCCAGGTGAGTAATGCGCGCCCTAATATTCGTTTATTCTATGATGCGGCGTCGGGGCTCGCTTGCTCTGGGATTTTATCTTTGGTAGTTAACGTGGCGTGGTCAGAGGAAAACCCGATGCGATCCGACACTCCCACGATGCCTCCCTTGCGAGCGGTCGGGCTCAATATGCGAATATTTCGACACTACAAAAGGAAAGAAGATTAGCCGATATTATGTCGTCAAGCTCCAAGAAACCGTCCGCACTCTAGATGCGGAACTCGCCCAGTACATTGACGAAGAAGACGACCTCTATGCCAAAGATCACGAGGATTTCATTCGCCCTGGCGGCCTAGTAAAGCTCAACGAAACCGACGAGACCCCTCGATACCTCGGCCCATCTAGCGGGATCGCCATGACGCGCATTGTGATGGAAGAAGCGAAACGGTATACCGATACGGGCCGAATTTCGGAACTCATACCGGATGTCAAAGGGAGGCGGAAAACCGCGGTCTTCGGAACTACCGCCACCGGTAATAGATCACAGTCTTTCAGTATGCCGGCCATGAATCCTAGAAAGAAAAGCTATCCCATGGTCAGTGCAGTAGCAGCGTCAGGTCTTCCAAGCAGACCGATAGCTGATAAGCTGGTCGAGGTCTTCCATCAACGGGGTAGGTAGTGTAATACCCGGTACCTCAGCAAAAAAAATCTAACTTTGGAACACAGCTCAAGTATTTAGCCCAGCGCTTCATGAGAAGATACTCGCTAGGGCTCTCGAAGATGCTTATGCCGGTAGCCAGGATCCGTACCAAAATTTTGTCGTGCGTCTGGTCATGGCCATAAGCATGCAAAAACTTGACTCCAATTATGCTGGGCTTGCTGATAGTTATTACCTCGCAGCAATGCAGTATTTCGAGGCAGTCGTTCGGCCCAAAGATATCAAAACTCTCCAGTGTCTCGTATTGATAGGCCAGTATTCACTGCTAACGCCGACACGAACAGCTGTATACTATGTGGTTGGTCTCGCAACGAGGATCAGTCAGCAGCTTGGCCTTGCGGATGAGAAGACGATCGGTTTAGGTGCCAGCGACCCCATGGCTTTAGATATGCGTCGGCGACTCAGCTGGATTGTGAGCACTTTTGAACTGGGATTATCCCACGGTATGGGCCGTCCAAACGGGTTCGCAAAGACTGATGATATTATTGACATCAAATGGTTTGAGACTGTGCCCGACACAAACATCTCAGAGGGTGGTATCATACCCGGGCCACCTGATGAAAAGAAGCTCGTCGCGATTCACTTCTGCAAGATGCGATTGCTCCAAGCCGAGATCCGTCGCACATTATATGAGATGAAGCGCCCGGAACCAAGAAACGCTCACCATCGTTGGTTTGCCGAGATGGAGGCAAAGATGGACCAATG
Organism: Xylaria telfairii; assembly: GCA_022495065.1. NCBI lineage: Eukaryota > Fungi > Ascomycota > Sordariomycetes > Xylariales > Xylariaceae > Xylaria > Xylaria telfairii. The sequence continues at coordinate 67,148 of MU383888.1, forward strand.
GCTAAGGTCATCCCCGGAGAAACCCCCATGGTGCAAGCCGTGGTGAGTTATTTCTGTTCTGTAACACCGTGGACTGGACTAATTTTCTGCCCAGGTTCTCAGGAAGATATCACACAATGATAGTGACTCTACACCGCCCTTCGCCACAAGTGCCACGACCGTCGCTACAGTCCGCCACTAAGTGCTTCGAGTCTGCCGCATTTGTAATAGATATATCAAGCAAGCAGATGATGTCAGCTGCCGTAGATATAACATGGGTGTTCCTACTGACTCTATATATGTCGCTTAACACTCTTCTGTGGTGCGTTGCAAAGTATCCAGATATTCGCGCAGCGCATTCCAGGGATGAGGTGCAAGAACTCGTAAACATTGCACTAGACATTATCGACCAATGCGTTGAGCGGTGGCCGGGCACTGCTTCAGCATCTGAGCTATACACTATCTTGACAAAAGCTTGTCTCCAGAGTTATGACTCTAACAGTACCCCCAATCTATCGAGCCCAGGCTCGCTCAACACGCCGCCATCGCAGGCGGAAACCAACTCCCCTAATGCCATGGACTTATCAGGGCCTGCGGGAACACCCAAGCCTGGCGCGCCCGCTTTCAACCCACCCCAATTTGGGTATGTGTTCGGTTCAGCGCCCGAATCTGTAGAGAATTACAATCTTGACAACACCTTTCCACCACATCCCACATTCCGATCTAACTCCATCTTCCTAAATCCGGCTTCCAATGACCATACAGGTCGTCGTTTCAGCTACTTTCCTCCTGATTTCACTCAGGTCGAAGGCCTTCCCGGGGTCGATCCCAGTCCACCCCCTTCGGAATCTACAATATCTCCGCCCTTCCTTTCATCCCCACAAATTGCCCAAACGCCTCCTGAGTCCATATCCTCTATGCAAATCGGTACACCGTCAATGAATACGCCGTTGCTATCAACCCCGTTGCTCCCAACAGCGTCTCAGAGCTCTCCTGAGACGATACTTCCCAACGGTCTCCCCCAACCGCAACAACGGCCGCCTCTCCCCGCCTTCACTATTCCGTCTTTACCACCGGGCCAGCTTCCCCAAGGTCAGCGACCTTTACCACAAGCTACCACAGTCCATGATTGGTTTAACCCTCCGCCACCATTTATTTCTCCGTATGCCTTCGGCAACATGGGCGCAGGTTTCTGGGGTAATTCTTCCGGTATGAATGGGTTCGACGGCCTGGAAAGTGGGAACTTCGATGCCTCACGTGGACTACCTCTAGATAGACAAGGAAGTCTAAGTCAGTCGCAACAGATCGAGCTGATGGGCGTGCTAGAAAATGAAGGCATGGCGGACATAGATAGCTACTTGAATACGACGAACATCGGGTATGGCGCTATGGGCAATGCGAATATGGCGATGAACTGGGGGCCACAATCATGAGCGAGGCGTTATCTTGGGCCATCGGTCGTTGTTCCAAATGTTTTGATGTATTGGCTGTAAAGAAAGATAGGAACTTACCTGGCGCACCGTAGGCGGATCACGACGGAAATGAGCAAATTTACGACTAGATTTCTATCACCACCGATGATTTCCTAATGTGATCTTGGGTTGTAACTCTTCTTCTGACCGCCGACAACGTGATAGGGAGTAACTATTTGCCTCACCCAGTTAGCAGAGCGAACAAGTCTCGCTATTACACGATCGTTTTTTATTCGGCGAGGCTCGGGTTACTAGTACTTCCTTCCCCTATATATAGTTATATTTAGACCGTTTAGGTGTCTTAGCCGTAAAGTAGCGTCGAAGTAAAGCAAGAGATGGTGGCAAATCCTCTTATGGCGTTGCAACTAACGCATTCTATTGTCCGAAAAGAGCGTGAATCTATGCCCATATCGTAAGTAAAGAGACGCGCCACCTTCTATACACGGTGTGAGAATTTCCCTAGAGATGAAACTTCGAACTCGGAACACTCAGTTATGTTTTTGCTGGCTTATCAATCACCTGCTTGCCAGCCATCCCTGGGAAGTTGTGGCGTTCGGGCCTAAATACTCCCTAACTCGGAGTACTCGTCAATGCCGTCTCATTAGATCTCATCGAAGGGGGTACTTTCGTCGATATTCGGACCTACAAAGTAGGACACCGAGATATGGCCCGTCTTATCCATGGTTTAGGAGCAAGAGGTATTCGATAGAGTACTAGAGATATTTTACTTTGCATCACTAGCTTCAGTCCTGTCAAGCCATCGGGTTGAGACTACCGTTGAATCTAACTTTCCCCAGGGATACTAATCAAAAGATCGTTACCGTATCTTGAGATATACCCCATTTCCACATGACGACTACTTACTATCACAGGCAAACATTTAAGCCACGAGCGACTCAGTTCCCGGATTCCTCTTAGGGGTAATTAAGCAACCGGCAAAAGCAACCACGTCGTAACGAACACAGTGGAGCGTCAGGTAACGATAGCGACATCCAATATCAGCCACTCCTATATTTAGATGGTTCTGCTAATCAAGAAACTTAACACGGAGACTCTGGTTCAGAATAGCGCTTGTCATTATGTGGCTTGCTTCACCGTTATAGATGACGAAGTTCGGGATCTAGCGGATCTCGGCAACGTCTTGTACTCATCTAAGAGATTACACCCCGGATGTAGACCGGGACCCGTTGTCTCGTACGCTCCTTAGACCTGACGCTATTGAGGTAAATAAAGTCGTCGTGGATCTCGTGGCTGGTATCATCCCTGATACAGTGAGGCGAGCAAGCCGTTGCGTCTTTCGCGCTATATGTGCAGCACAAGGTGGCTCGGAGACGGTGAGTCGAGCTGTTTTCCGAGTAGATTAACACGCATACGATGATTTATCAACTTGTTTTTGGTATTTTGGTGCCAGGATTTTCTGGGCTGAAATCCTGCACTTAATTACGCCTGCACGCTACGGGTGTGAGACCCGTTTATTAACGGCCGCCGTCGGACATTTCGGGGTCGCGGGACAGGAACACCGTTGCGACGGGGAGCTCCAAGAAGAACAGGGTCATGGTGGTAACGGCATCTCCTTGCAGCTTGCAGCAAACAAGGCAGTTGGCCGGGTAGATCCGAACATGATCTGCAGTCGTAGAGCCTGCGCGGCAGGAAAGACGGGGGTAAATAATAGCTCGAATGAAAACCTACATAACGGGCTGTATGTTATATGCGAAGCAAAGGATTGCCCATGTTGATGGTACTATGTGCGTCGGATCCCACGGCTTTATTATCATGTTATCGGCCGTCGTTGCGTCTTTCGGCCTGTACCTTGCCAGGACACAAGACAGGCAGGCGGTGCCGAAGTATATATACATAACAAGATGTGGAGCGAGCGAAGAATCATGAAAGGGGCAGATGCAGAAACAGAAGCGAGTGGCAGGTTACTTTGGATGAACACCTAGGGGCACTGTAACCTACGATTCACGAAGTAGTTAATCCTAAGCGATTCGAGGCACCGGGTTAACGGAACTCTTGTCTTCTCCACATATTTCTTTGGGGTTGAGGTTGAAGCCGCCTTCGGGGAAAGGACGGTAGGGTGACATCGACAAGGGACGTTGAGGACGCGTCCACAGAAATTATGTAATGTTGTATATGGACCATTCGGTGGCGTGCAGAGATCCCCACTATCAGGTAAAAGTATGGCGGAATGAGCGGGAGAGAGAGGAATAGAAACTGAGTTTAAACAGGTTGACGCAATGCAGAGACTCTCACATACTTCATGATATGAGACTTTAAGTAATTGAATGTATGGTTCGTATCACGGTTTAATATTAGAGTGATAACTATGGGGAAGAGTGACGGGCCTTCCCGAATCAACACCTGCATTAAACTACTTCGGGAGTACACAAGGATGTAGAGTTGGGGATTTGGATATCCTCAATTAGTTGTAACAAAATGTGGTATACAATTAGCGACTTCATGTGGTGGTCTGCCATTCCCCTTGCAACCGCGGAGGCCTGTTAGGAACACCATACCCCAAAAAGACAAACAGCCACCTACGTACCACCCAAAGCCACCATGTTTCGACATAGAGAAATCCGCCCTTTTGCCCGCAACACCTTCCCATAAACCTCCTCTCATATAGTCGAAATATCGCCAGCTCTCCACGCTAGTAACATACAAAATCTTGGGGGTATTTTCCTGGATGAACAAGCTCAAAGGCTTTCATCAACAAGAATTGGACGTGACAAACGAAATCGACAAAACTCCGACGACTACCCCGATCCCCGGGGTATCTGTATATCTGCACTGTTCCCTGTTTCCGCCGCGCTAAACCCTTGGTCATTACATTATAAAAAAAAAGAGAGGTAAAGAGGGGAAAAGAAGAAAGGGGGGAAAAAATAAGTGATTGCTGAAAATGCCAAGATTTTGGGTAGTGATATGCTAGTCCAAGCTTATCAAATCTATGAACAACTCCTCCCGCCTTAGAGATGAGGAGGTATATGCCAAGTAGGAAACCGAAAATGCTGCGGCAACAATGAAGGCTAGTAGTACACGTAACCTCGGCGAACCTTAGTAATCTTTTTGAGTTAAGGAGACTGAGTACGCAGGGCTTCTGGTCCCGCCTAGTGATAGTCCTGGGGAGTTATGTTGGGTGTGAACTGAATCTGCTTCGACCTTGGGTAGCCCGGCGAGGACCGCGATGACACGACTGACTCGTTGGCATCCCAATCGTATTGAGTGTTGGGGATAACATTTCTAGTAAATGTGGGATGTTCTAGGTTCGAGTTCATCATAGTAGGATATACTGGCGTTGGCGGGCCGCCATCGCTCGTCTCCACGTAGCTGGGGACATTTTGTATGGACAGGTCTGGGAATTCAGAGTGGAAGTAGGGAGTCAGAAGCGGCTGATCGGTGGTGATGTTGAAACCAGCACTGAATGCATTGCCGACAAATCCGTTTGTGCCGAATTCGGTCATCATACCCGGTGTTGTGGGTGGTGTCTTGAGGTCGTTTTCTTCTTTTATCTCCTGCACGTAATTCGAGGCAACACCCATCCCCAAAACGAATGACGCGTTATCCGGTGAAGCCGAAATAACTGTTGGTTCTTGAACGTGACGCTGGTCGAAGACAGCTGGGGTCATGGGAGTCGGGGGAGCCGCTCCCGGAAAAGTAGGCGTCCCCGAGCCAACCGGTGAACGACTGTACTGTAGAAGAGCCTCAGCGCGTCCGAAGAATGGCGAGCGCGGTCCAGCACTGGACTTCTGGATTCTACCGGGACCCATCCCACTGGCTGAAGAAATCCGGCGTATTGATGAGACCGGGCTTGAAATATCCATCCGCTTCGATCCGTCTAATGCTGTTTTAGGTATATTATAGGAGCGACTTCGCAAACACGCAGCTTGTAATGCGGCCGGGCGAGGAATGTTCCGCCTAGAGGCGATATTCGCCGGAGGGGGCGGAGATCTGAAAGAGTCCGTAGGTGTGGGCATGCCCTGAGGCATGACATGGGACCCCTGATCATTGTGACAATCAGGTGATGCGGTAGAATCGAACGGGTTCTCGGACATGTCGCATGCGTCGCCGTTCGACACTGGCGAGAAAAACATGGCCCCCGTAGATGAGCTCGGAAGCGCTGTGCTATGCATACCGGCATAATGTTGAGAGCCATGACTCTCGGTACTCATAGTACTCATACTTCGCTCCACACGGGAAGGCGGGCCGTGGTGCATCTCAATAGTCCTCCCATCCAAGGCAGAATTAGGGCCATGACCGAGCGACGGAAACAGCCCAAAGTCACTCATCGACCTTGTCTGTGTGTAGACTCCAGAATTATGAGGATGAACGAGAGCTGTCGAATCCGACTGTGAATACTCCATTGAGAGCGGAGACTGGTAAGCATCGGCGAGGTTAGCTTGAGATGAAACTGAAGATTGCATGCAAATAGAATTCGCGTCGTTTAGTCCGTGTTCAACAACCTCTTCGATCTCATCCTCATCTTCGTCATCCTCGTCCTCTTCATCCTCATGTGACACGTCGGTGATCTGAGAAGGAGAAGAAACGTGAGGGAATGCAGCCGAGGAAGGCTGCGTACGTTTGTGGGATCCTTCGCTCAAGGAATCCAGAGCCCCAGAATACGAATCTTCGTCTGGGGATGAAGGCTCCGAAGCTGACTTCTCAGCCGCTCTCCGAGCCTCATACTCTTCCTGTTTTCGTTCTTGCTTCGCCTTAGCACGTCGGTTCTGAAACCAGTTCTGACATCGTGAGTTAGTATACATGCACTGATACCAACGGGGAGCGTCCTACATTAATCCTAGGTCGTTCCAAGCCAAGACCATCCGCCAATTGAGCTTTCACTGAGCTCGACGGTTTGGGGTTCTCTTGGAATACTTTCTCAAGCTTTTCGACCTCTTCCTTAGATAACCGCGGCTTAGATTCCGTCTTGCCGTCACATAAACCTCCTCGATCGGCCAGCATGGGTGGCCGGTGTGGTGGATAGCCATACATATACTGAAGACCAGGATAGGTTGTATGCATCGGGTATTGTGGTTCTGCGTAGGTCATGCTTGCTCCTTGTCCTTGAGCGTAACCATATTGGGAGGCATAGCCCGGCGGCGCACAAAATTGCATGTTCATGGTGTCGAAGATTGCCGAGCGGTTTGCTATTACGTATATATGCTATGTGCGAGAGTAGAATGGGCGGCAACTTTCTCGGGTGTGTCTAACGTATAATTATATTGGCCGCGTGGGTTCGACGTGTCGAAGGTTGTCCAAAACGGGTATTAGGCGTGAAAGCACTGTTGTTGATATATACTAGGCATCCGCCAATCTTGCCAATGCTGTTCCGAGGGTCGTGAAGTAAAGAATGACTGGGGGTCAGAGGTCGATAGACCAGACTAAGAATATGATATCTTGAGAATGAACGTGTGAGGTTTGGTCCTGCTCCCAGCAAGATCAGGGGCTCCGTGGGCAGGGGAGAGGACGAGTATAAGAGCAAACGTCGAGGCGGATAACCAATGGCTACGAGCAAGATTGTAGTGAGACAGACCTCACTCACAGTCCTCAAGTTTCTCTTTGAGGCAGAGACAGGCAGGAGTCGGGGTGGAACAAGAAGCAACACAGGAGGGCAGGAGATCGGAAAGGGAGGGGGGTGGCAGTACAAGTAGTTCTCCAGCTAGTGTACCTACTTAGCGGTGGGTCTCCTTTTCGAAGGAGCTTTGCACGATGATGACCGCCGTGTGGGTGCGTTGAGTTGTCGGCCAGGACGGCTATGGCTGCAGGTACATCTGTACATCTGCGGTACTACGAAATTACTCGCGAGAAGAAAAGACAGAGCCCACTTGGGACCGGCTGATGGTCACCAGCTGGGGGCGGCGGGTACACGCTCAGTACCCGACGGGCTCGACCTACCAGGAGGCAGCGAAGCCACTAACATTGTGACCTCCAAGGCTCTGATCTCATGCTGCTGCTTTGCTTTTGCAAAGACGATGACCAGCAGACGCCGCGGGCGCGGTGCATTGGGGTCAGAGATTTGTGGCGGGCCTGGGCGCGCTACCGCATGTTGGTGAGGGTGAGAGTGACAATGGTCCAGCCAGCCAGGCCACCAGCACATCACTGGGCAGCAGTCCACTCCCCCTCGACAGCTGCAGCCAAGTCGTCGACCAGGCATGGGGCCAAGAGCAGGCCAAGCGCCCGGTGGGCCGTTCGCCCATGCGCCTTGATGGATCATCAGGTCGCCGCTGGTGCTGGTGGGCATGTATGACGAGGGTTCCTGGCTGGGCTTGGGTGGGCGGCGTGCCTGTTCCAACCGTGTGTTTCCCACCAGAGCCAGGGGGGCTCGGGACAAGACCGCATTCTGGTTGCCTCTTCCAGACGGCAAGCCTACCAGAAAACACCAGCTTCACTGTGCTAGCTGGGTCCCTGGGGGGCATCCTGCCGCTACCGTATTGCGCGCTGGACCCCTGTCTTGTTCTCCAAAGGGACCCCTGTCGGAGCTGAATGCGGAAACACAGTGCTGGTCGAAGCCCTCCACATTCGATTCGCACAGAGCCCGCAGTTGGACCGGTAAGAGTACGATGCAGATATCGTAGGTAGTATAGTCAATCCAGGAAGACGTCTCAAGGGGAAGCGAGACAAGACGTCATGTCGCATCCCACCTCCTACCGGCGAAAGAAACAGCAAGGGCAGACTGATGATAAGGGAAATACAGTGCAAGACATATTCATCTGAACAACAGGCGACGGATCACCAAGTACACTACCTACACTACTTACACTACTACCACGCAGGGGCAGACGCTCGCTTTCATGATAGAGCGTGGCCGGGGATCAATTTGGAGAGACAGGGAGGAGGGAGGACATCCCAGATTGATCCCTACACGCACAGTACTTTTTACACTAGACTAGACTGACTAAGTACACAGACCTTGAATGGGAAAGGCAGGGGGCACAGATGGGCTTCAATTTTCCTCGCTCGTGTTAGCGTCGACCCCTGGCCCCTACAGTGTCAATATCACGGCGATACTCAGCATCAGGTTTATCGGGATTTTAGTGGTTCATCATTCCATTCTCACCACTGTCGCCAGTGTACTCTGCTCTGCTCTATTATGTACCTAGTATGATCAACTGTTGTCACAGTGGCCCGAGATATGGTACGTCTATCTTCCAATCTAGAGTAGTTCGTTGTGTCGAAGCGCGGGACATGCATGACTCAGTTGTCATCGTGAGAAGTAAAAGAGATCTTTGCCTACTTTTGACAGCTGGGTGTACACAACATAGTACAACGTCTAATTCTGCAAGCGATCCTCAATACTGTTCTCGATGCAAGTGCTCAGCGAACACGGCCTACGGCCCAGAGACATCGACTCACGGTTCAGATCGCTCGGGTACCAACAGCGGGAACCTCTCCGCAGCATCACGATCGGTTGCTCTAGAATGACGCTCGTCCATGTCAATCCTCCCTGAGCGGTTGTCGCGTCAGTGAATGTCACAATCCGAACCATTCGCACACTATTCACAACATCTCAGCAGATATTCTGACGATAGTTGAGAGCAACTATTGACTATCGCTGGTGCATCAGCTTTTTTTAGCCGCAGTGCATGCGTAAGATGGTGTGATGGTAAATCCGTTCATTGTGGCAGAGTTGTTGCGATGCATCTTTAGCTTTGCTATCGGGGACCAAGGAAAATTCGGGTCGTCCGGCCGGTACAATTTGGCCCGACAACTTACTGTAAGAAAGTTATGATACGGCCTACCGACGGGTATTATCCGGTGTTGCGTATGGTGAACATACTCATCTACGTGCTCCAAGAGTCTTGAAGAAGTACAGGGGCTTCGGTACCTATAGTTACTCATCATACCACCGAATGTTGGAGAGAGAGTATCACAACAGCGTAGGAGTAGCTCATGAACGACAGCCAACGTCAACTGTGAATGAGCCTCAAGTAATTTCGCCTAGTTATTCTATCCATGATGTTCTACTGGTGCTATTTCCGTTTCTCTCCAACATCTTCAACCTAAGCGTACGGCGCTGACCGCATACACGTTGAGCAAAAGTGCTGCACAGCCGCAAAGTTCACCAAAATAGGAACGCAGCTCACTGAGGGGACACCGCTCTGACCCTCGCATGGGGTTCGTTACTCTCGACGACGTCGGCGGTAGTGGGGAGGACGATTCGTCTTTTCTCCGGCACAGAGTTACATTGCTTGCACACTTGATATGCCGGGCACATCATATTCTCCACCCCAACCAGGTGTATAGCACTACCGGGTGTGCAAAATGCGAGCATCTCGGCACTGTGAACAGTTGGGCTTGAGGTAACTAACTTCGAGAAGGCATCCCGACAACAGCCACTCAACGGCGTCCAAAATGTAACTACTGTATCTATCTCTATCCCCCCCAAGACTTGATGGCCAGGAGTTCCTGGAAAGCGATATAGGAGCATCCAGAAGGTGGCGTTTTAGCTCTGGGAAAACAAAAGAAGACCAATAGGGTTCGACTTGACGCCATCCAGGACCCGAGATGTCGGTGCCGAGCGGGAAAAGAACCTAGAATACGTGCTACACGAAACGCTCTAGTTTAATCTCTGTGGAAGCTCCAAGACGCTGATGACTCGCGTCTACACTAAACGAACTAACTAGGTATTTTTTTCAGAGCAAGTTCTATTCTTGTCGCAAATTCAATATCATCTTCAAAAGAACCCCACCCCATATCTGTCGAGGCGTTGCATCGGAGCACTGCCATTTCGTGCGGGGGATGCGATGCAGGTTGGCTCTCGCAGATGGTCGAGCCTCTGTCTCTGTAAGTCACATCGGGGGCCTTTGCTTTTTCGGCATCTATGCCAAGCTCAGTGTCCACCCAAAACATTGATGATCCAATTTGTGCGATCTGTTCCTTACATGTGCCCTTCCCTTGTAGATGGGGTAAATGGATTTCGAGGAATGCCGTCCCGATAGGTATCCAACAAATGTGTGAGGGAGATCATTATGGGGGTCTACTATACCTACGCTATAGCTCGGAAGATCTCCTTAAGATGTGCAATATAGGCATGCTCTGCCAGGTGATTGGGACAGCCAAAGACTTGAACTAAAGGGTGCATTAGTTCCCTTCTCGCTTAATACGCAAATTGATAGGCGCAAGCTCTTACTGCCTACGCTATGCTAAAGATAAAGTACCTGACTAGATGAGCCCAGCAGTCTGGGACGCCGGCTCAACCAGGGCCTATGAATCTAGATCCTTGCTCCGGACAACTAGTATAGTGTGTACTGCTACTACGGTGGGCAGCACAGCCCCTCTTAGTACGGTTTCTTACCCGTTAAACCTTCAACTCGAAGAAACACAACCAGCGTAAGACCACTAACTCGCCAGAGAGGGGAGGTATAGCTCATGCAATAAGCTGGCAAGGAGCACAACGTGTGTGTGCTGCTGTATGTGATATGTGCAAATGCCGAGAAGAGCATAGCCGTAGCGCTCCGTAGGGCAGTTATCAGTAACCTTTCAGGAAGCGATCGTCGATCTCTCCAGGCTGTCGGAATCGGATATCTCCTTAGGCTTGTGCCGTGGAATTGGAGCCCTGATGCTAGATGGTCCACTGATCTTACATAGTGTACCGACAGTCCACTGAGACGTCTCAGGATGATCCAGGGAGCAATCTAACCGAGTCATTTACGTACCTACATGTATTACCTCTGGGCACTTATAGCAGACGAGTCGAGTAGTACCGGTTGATAATACCTGCATGGTACTAAGTACGCTGCAGAGTAACCCCGGATTCTCTCGGCCATCAGTAGGTACAGTAAACTGCCCGATATCCGCAAAGATTATTCATGACTTGGACGAAATGTAGGAGCCTCAGTCGTTGATGCACTCCCTAACCAATCAGCCATTTCGACATCGAAGTGGATATACTTTCTTTCCGCCGTTTCCGCGGCAGGGGATCCTACGACCTTATGTATCGCAGACATCTAGACCCCTTCCCCCATATTTGTCCAACAGGACCTGTCTGCAATCTGTACAGCATACCACGTTGTAATTAGGAACAAATAAAGCAGAGCGCATCGCTCCCCTTTCGATAATGACGGCGACTGCATATGAGCGGTACGTTATTACTATATCTATAATACGGGGCTATTAAAGCAAATGAACTACCGGAGACAGCCCTTGGCACTCCCCCATCTGAGTGGGGGAGATGAACAGAATGCTTGCAACCATTTTACGTCGTTGATGCCATGACCGTTGGACCGACGCGACAACAGAGCGCTACGGCGGCCCGGCGGACGAGGTTATCAGCATTCGGGAGTTCTCTTCATCTTGTACCCATTTGTACACGTATACGTACGAAGAAGTCTCTTGGGAATAAGACCGGTGTGGAGAGAGCGGTCGAATCGCCAGGCATGTTTTGGAACCCTTGGTCATCTAGCCAACCAGCAGCCAGATTGAGCACAGGGTAGTAGGCTACCTTACGCTGTACAGGTAGACCACGGAGCGCCCAGTGCAACGCTGCACTTCTCTCGCCTGTCAACCACGTTGACGATGTCCCGGGACTTCCCCCAGCATCACTCAACAACCGCTCCAGTAGATTTATCATCATCACTTCATCAAGACACCGCTGTACATCCCCACCGGTCAAGCGAATCACCGGCAGTAAACTGCAAACAAGCCCTGAAGACCCCGTCTAAACATCATGACCTCCGGTTCTAGATTGTGATGTGAGCAATCTGCAGTGCATGACCCCCCAGGACGCGCGGGTCATCGTTCAAGCCGAAGGGTCAAGTACCTGTACAACTTGATGCTGTGCAACTACACAATACCCAGGTAGTAACGCTACTAAGCTTCACAAAAATAATGACTTCCCACCAAGCCGCGAATAAGACGGTCTCTCTCGATCCATAGCCTCAGCCGGCTACCAGCGAAATACTTCAGTCTGAGGTGTGGCTACCGAAACACCGGCCGGAGAGACCATCCAAGTTTTCGGAGACACCTTAAAAAGATAGGTCAAGATAGGTGCCTCAAGAGTTCAGATGGCCTCGCATTTCGCACAAGTCACTCCCTACTGTATTGTACTAGTATATGCAACTGCTCACCTTGGCGCTGGCGTCCATTGGCCAAGAGTTAAGCGACCAACACTTGTGCCCACGGCAAGTGAACCTCGTGGCCAACTCCCCACCATCACCACTCATGCCGTCGGGGATATCTGTGCGGTACGTTGACGGGCAAGCGTCTCTCTCCCCATTAGGCATGCGCGCGCTGCCGGCTGATAGAGCCGCGCGCAACGGACAAGAACCAACTTTTCAGCTTGCTGGCTTGTACCGACCCGCAGGGTAATCAGCTATTTCGAGCATGAGGGACCGGGGATGATGCCCTTTTGAGGATCGGCCTGCCGTTGCCAGAACCCCATTCTGGAGTTACCGAGTGGTGGGCGAAGGATGAGGGACTCGATTAGTGTGTGTGCGTGCGTGAGAGTCTTGGACCCAGCTCGCATGCATGGGCAGGCCACCGCAGCCATTCCCTAGTTGAGAAGACCGCTTAGACCAGATTCGGCCGCTGCTGGGAGCTGAGCGCTACCAACGAGAATTCGGAATGAGGGCCGTCTGCTGGCCCGAGCAGCCACGTGGAATCTGATCGCACAACAAGCATCCTCCCTGCCAGCTCTGCAGAAATGGCTGACGCGGAGGCCAAAGTACCTGGCTAGTACCCGGACCTTATTTCGCGACGCCCATCTCATTGGCTCACCAAGTGACCGGAGCCGCCCTCTGTCTCCTCTTCTGCTGAGATAACATGGTCCCGGCAGCATGGCACTGTATACCTTACTGTACAGTACCGAGTCGTTATCCCCATCTGCTGGCTCACTCTCGACTCGCGTACTTACGTGCTGCGTACGGTTGGTTGGCCAGTCAGGATTGGCTGAAAGCCAAGGCGACGTGCTGTATGCAGCCAATTTACTTTATGTATCAATTCCACATGGTCATAATCATACAGTAATTCATATAGGCCTAATTTCATACATAGTATCTCATGGCGTAGAACATGGCCAGGTACCTGTCTGGTTATAGTATACTTAGATTGACGAGCAGTATCGTGAGGGCCCTATTCTCTCATCGCATCGTCCACATGATAGTATAGTATTATAGACTAAGCTCGCCCCCTCCCATTATCCGATCCGACCGTCGAGAAGCTAAGGCTAGTGGACTCTGCGATATTTTTCCTGTTGGGGCAAAGTCTCAAATACTAAGATGAACGCGAAATGAGTGCTGTAGCCCGCTGCTTAATCAGCAGACCGTCGGCCGTAAACACTTTCATTGCTTGCCAGTGGGTGTCACGACACGAAAACAAAAGGCAGGTAAGTATGTAGGTGAGATGAGACGAGTGAGTTCATGCAGCAGAGTCTCCTTCGCCGCTTCATTACTTAGTCACGACTCTTCGATAGACACGCCAGCGGGAGGGTGAGCGAACGGTCCCCTGGCTAAGCCACTTAACACTACCACACATCATCCAGATACTACACCATTACTTCACCAGCGTCACAAGAACGCGGTGAAACCAGGAGCGGATAACGCTCAAGCCGCATTCTGGCGGCCTATCATGTCGGTGAGCTAACCGACCGTCGTACTGGACCGTTTTTGGGCTCAAGAAGAATCTGACATTACGCTTTTTGTCCTCGCCATGTCTCGCCTTCGACCGTTCCTGCAGTAGGGCCACGACGAATACCACTTCAAACTATCGCCTCGCCACACTGCACTGCACTGCGGTGCACAGCACCCGGTGAGAGACAGACTAAAGAAATGTAGGTATGCAAAAATAGAGTTACTTGGTTACTCGACTACCACCATACTACTACCTACTGTGTTGGGAGATTCATTGCTCTCATCTCCTCATTTCTGCATTCATTGATCAGTAAAATAGTCACAAACCGGCTCTCAGTCCCACGAATGGTATCAGTTACGTATCACTCTGTACTCACACCGCGGGATCTTGATGGCCATCGAGTTACCTACGGGGCCTCCATTGAACCAAACACCATCTGGAAAGATCGATTTAGCCCCATCACCGCCCATTTATTGCATTCTGTTCCTCGGATTTCAGCGAGTAAGTTGCTGTCTCTGCGTAAACTCACGATAATCCACGCGAAGCGAGAAAAGCACTACGACCCTACTTACTACAGTGAGCGTGCATGCACTGCCCTCTGCCGCTTTCAGCGCTCAGCGCTCTTGGCATTCTCTTCTTGTGGCGAGAGCTCACAGACCATACCATTCTGAGCCGAGCACCGTACGTTCATGGCCTGCACCCATCTCCGCAGAGGAGAGCGTCTAGATTCTCTCCGGGCGCTAATTGCCTGGACCACGTCAGGCTCAAGAGACATTTCACATACAACGGTAGATACCATGTACTGTACCCATAGACATATTTAGACGAGGGCCAAAATGTACGTAGGGTTCGAAAGCTGCATGTCCCATCGCCCATCCCATCGCTTACGATAAGAATAGGAGAGGCTTAGCTTCTCTGATGAGACCTTGTCTTTGAGGAGCTGACCTCTTCCTTTTCCTTTCTTGTTCGCCCCTCGAATCGGCATGATGGATTTGAATTTTGAGTATGGTCGTTTCAGGGGAGGGAGAGAGAACGCTTGAGGGCTTTTCCCCGCGTTCTCTCGCCGTCGCCGCTCAGTTTTCAGCTGGCCATGGTAGCTCAGGTCGGCGACCATATCTAAGATCAGCAGCGAGCAAAACCCCGATGGGGGGGCCTTGTCCATCCACAATCAGTCAAATCAGTCTTGTGCGTTCGCAGGCATACACCCCTCTTTCACTCTCACTCTCCTCCCCCCATCTGCATGTCTTGGACGCACAGTTGGTTGGTTGGTTGGTTGGCTGGTTGCCCTGAAAATAATCCCGAGCACCGCTGCTGCAACCATCCGCCCGCGATGGAGCGAGGGGCCATCTCATCTCATCTCTTGTCCCATGCCGCCCCCCCGCGCGCGCACTGTAGAGTAGGATCAGGGAATCGGGACCTTGCAGTGAGATTCGCTCGATAGACGAAAGACGACGGAGAGACGAGGATCTCGAGCGAACAATTGCCCAAAGTACGAGAAATTTCTGCATCAGGATGAATTACGAGGACGATCTTGTCCCCCAACGTTCACTCTGATTCTTCATCTCCGGTCTCCTCTCATGTCACCTACCACGACAGAACGTGGCGCAGAAAGAGAATGATTGTTCGTCCAACGGTCCCCTCATGGTTATGCCGAAGCCACGGACCTGGGAACCACAATCGAAGACGAATGTCTCACCCCCTCCTCCTCTTCGACACTCGGTGTGAACAAGGACATCCTCGTCATGACTTCACAGGAAGTGAGTAAGTAATGCCACCCATGAACTGATGTGCCTATTGTGTGATGTCTGTACGCCTGTCTATCTCACCGTTGATGATTTCCCACAACTACCCACCCATCTACGTATACCTACCCCTCACTCACCCTATAGTATATTACAAAATCTAAAGGCGGTGTATTACATATCCGCCCTTCCACAGACGCACACACACACACACACACATACTGTACGTACACCATACATAGAGAGGCCGGCCTCGTGACCTTGGTTGTATTCCTCAGGATCCTGCGGTGCGACTTGATCTCATAGTCTCGGTTACGGACAGCGAGATAATCTCGCACGCCGCCACCTTTGTACACTAAGACCCGGAAATGTAATTTCGCAACTCGTGTTTAGTCGAGTCTGTTCGAGCCTCATTCTAGAAACAAGGTAACCCAATGCCGTGTGCGTCCGTATGAATGTACATAGTATGTGATGTGCGTGTGTGTGTATGTATGCTATCCACGTTACCTACCTACCTACCTACCTACCTACCGTATGACGTGAGTTCCAAGCGCGAGGCCCCGCGCCGCGCCGCATCGCATCGCGAATAGTATTCCACCAACGGGGCTAAGAACGCAAGGGACGCGCTGCTATCACATTTCCTTTCTCACCCTAAAACCGAGCCAGATCTCTGCTGGGCCGAAAACGGTTTCTTGAGATAGGACCTCTCACCGCCGGGTATGCTACTCTGATCCAATGTGACTCGTCGCCTTTCCTCCAACAACTGCGCACCGACCTACTCCAGTACCTGTCGCCCATCCGACAGCGCACAGCGCACAACGTTCTTAT
The DNA here is from genome assembly GCA_022495065.1 of Xylaria telfairii. Classification (NCBI taxonomy): domain Eukaryota; kingdom Fungi; phylum Ascomycota; class Sordariomycetes; order Xylariales; family Xylariaceae; genus Xylaria; species Xylaria telfairii. Next base: position 83,733 of record MU383888.1, read on the forward strand.
CCTTATCCGCGTTGTCGGGTACACGTAGCACGCCCCTCACGCCTGAACGGGAAGTTAAACCGGTAGATCAGGGCCGCCGCCAGCGTCATCACCATCAGAGGGCACAGTACTGCAGAATACTCCTCTGCACAGACGTTGGAGAGGTCACAGCGCAGAGAGATAGAGAGCGAGTACTGTACAACAAAAAAAAAAAGAATAGAATTGCGAATGACCTCTCTCTCGGGATCTACCTTGATCTTCCGTGCATGAAAAAAAGAAAAAGGAAAGGCGTGCGCGCTACAGTACACTACGTTGCCATCGAGGTACTGCTGTAGGTAATTTAGATGCCCAGGTCCGGCAACGTGGGCTTGTGCTTCTCGTTACCCTCTATCTATATAGAGTGGCTGGATTCGTACGCCATGCTCGCCCATTACAGTACACTACAGTACCTAGATATATGTACTTCACCTCGGCCACAGCAAGTCAGTGTACTTAGGTAGGTGCTGTACATATCTTAAGCAGGGTATGGATATAGACGGACGTCGGACCGCAAGATGAGCTTCGGCGAGCAGCAGAGATGCGCGTAGAACGCATCCGATGGTCGGCATCTCACCGCAATCAAAGCAACAGCGAACTATCTGCTGTAATCTCAGCACCGGACCGATTCAAACAAATAACACCGTCCGTTGCTATACTCTGTTCTCGGGATGAGGTGTTTATTTCTTTGCTGTTGTTTCCGTCCTTTTCTTTTTTTCTTCCCCCTCCCCCCCCCTTTCCCACCCCTCACCCTAGTCCGGCCTCACCTAGGTCAGGCACGTACCGCACGCCAATTCATCTAGCGCACCAGCCAAGTATCTAGTAGGGTGCAGGGAAAGGACCGTACATAGTTGCATACCCTACAGTAGGTTAGCACAGCTGGGCATTGCCCCACAGCAACGAGATAGCTGCTGTACTGTAAGTAGGCGTAGTATGGTACGGTAAAACTGTAAAATTGTATCTAATGGTCCGGGAAATTTCAAATCGAGCCACGATCCCTCGTTTTCGGATCTCATAGGCTCTCGGCGGATTACTCATCGGGAATAACAAGTAATTAGTCGCCTTTAGCACGCTACACATGTATGGCTAGACTAGTGCGAGGATATATATACTATACTACTTAATTTGCTCCAAGTAAGGTTAAATCAAACTAGGTTGCAGACATGTGTAAGAAGCTTAAGATACGGCATACCTGGGAGGTAAGTAAGCAGGCTGCGAAGCTTGGTAAACCACAGGTCAGCAAGTTACAGCAGATAGGTAGGTAGGTAGTTGTTGAGCCGCGCACGAACGACGCGGGCTGCCCTGCAACTCTCGCATAATTATACAGTGCAATACTTAGTATAGTATAGTTATGCCAGCCTGCCCATAACCTATAGTGCGACGACATATACCGAGTTGGCATATTGTAACCACATGACTGCCGGTATGTTGTGTTGAGTTAGGTTACGTGCAGTGCTGTACGGTAGACACCCCAATGCCGGGTGCCGCAGTGATAGACGACACTGTCTACCGAGCGCAGGTGAGAGACATGCTGGTAACATGCGAGGTACTTCACCTGCACTTCGCTACCTACTTACTCGGGCCGCGGTTTACCTCCCGACGTACTTCTGTTCCCATCATGGTCGGTAAGCGGTAGGCCATATATGGCGCAGAGACGACGACGGGCTTCAGTATGTTCGGTATAGATCTACACCAGGAACACCACGCTACCCACGGCACGGGACGCACGAAAACAGACTGTCGGTAACAGCAGGGGCAGGGACGGACGGGAACAGAAGAGGGGAGCCGTGGTTCTCTGGCATAGGGTATCGGCGCAAAAGACCCTACCTACAGTACAGTAATAAATACCACGCACCTATATCGACAACAACATGTGGCGAGGGTTGTTCGGTACGGGCATACTAGTAGATGACCCATGGGATACCGTACCGTAAGTAACCTAACCTACCCAGTTGGGGTTTGGGGGCTGTGGTGACGTGATCGTGACAGGATCGTACCCAGAACCTCACATACTCGCTATACCATATGATCTGCACTACCACACACTAACCTTACTATATTAATGCTAGGTAGGGGAACCTGGGCCACAGGCACGCGCTGGCGCTAGAGGCGCTTTGGCTCATCCATCCCATACTACACTACCTCGCGCCAACCAACCGCTGAAGTTATCCCCAGCAGAAGCCCTGTCCATGTTTCCATCTATGCCCGTCATCGGTGCTTTTTTTTTTTTTTTTTTTCTTTCTTTCTTTGCCGTATACTCTTCTCTCAGCCCTTCGGTTGGTGTCTCCCGACTTGGTGGACCCGGCATCACGGCACCAGCTATCGAAGATCATGGCCCGAAAGAGACCAGTTCGTTGCTGGGGCTCGGCAGATGAGATGAGGGAGGGAGGAGGAGAGGGCGGGAGGGAGCCACGCCAGCGTAACCCAGCCTGCTTAGCGCGACGATCATCGTGCTCTTGGTAAAGGCGCTGGGATCGCTAGCGGAGATGGATCGCTGGGTCCGGAGCGGACGCGCATTGCGTCTCATGGTCGTTGCTCGTTTTCTACCTTGTGCTTGACGATGGGACAGATTGATCTACCATCATGTGCCTACGTAACTATAATCCTAATTTAGGTAATCGAAGCAAGTGGCTAGTTGGGTTTCTTCCCCCATCAGATACCACACGGTGCAATGTACGTAGTCGCCCGTTCGTTCGTCCCACCGTGGTCGTTTCCATGGCGTTTATGTGACGAACGGACCATTCCAGCTAGACAGACTTCCACTACTACCGCCAGCCAGCGTGACCCAGTACCGTACCGTACATACATCCCATCTATATTCCGAGATAGGCAACCCGCAACCATGGAAGTGAATTATTTCCCGCATCGAGACTTTGAGTTTTGGCGTCTTTCTCCATCTTCGCAAAAGGACGTCGAAAAACCCACATTCTCTCTTTCCCACTCGGCGAGATGCCGATAGTTCTCGTAGATCTTCATTTCACACAACGCTTAGAATACCTGTTCTTTCAAAAAAGAGGCCCCCAGGCCCTGCATATTGAACAGTCGGGTCCCCCTCCCCCCCCATCCCATCACATCCAGAGCCGGCGTACCGGGCTCTTCTGGGGGCGGGTAGATGCTTGTCAATTGCCACGACACCGCACTACCGACACAATAAGTACAACCCAGGTATAACAGACAGAATCAGGTATCTTCTGTGGGTGGGAGAGGCAGGGTAGGATATTTACGGGAGCTTTAGTATGCCCGTATTAAGCAATAGTTGCATTCGTTCGTCGGCATGTATGGGTATTTCGGTTCTATCCGCGTGGCTTGGACAATGATACGATGCACGCACCCACATAGACAGCGGGCGGTACCTTGCATTTTGTTTTTCCTTGACTGCGACTTCTTGTCACTTTACCCCTGCGTTCGAGTATCGTGATAGGGCTCGTGATGGGCTTTCCTGTCTCTCCTCGTGGGTCTAGATTGTGCGAGTCTCCACGAGTTTGCTCTGTAACTGGGTCCAACTTAGGTCGAAACAAATCCGGCTCCTGGCAACCCTCGCCTACGCGCCTCATTATCATTAGACGAGATTAGTGTTGCTGTCGCGACAATTAATCAATCATCAAGGCGTTGCCCATTCGTCCACGGCACTGGGAGGGGAGCCATTGCCTGAGCAGGTAGGTAGTCTAGGTAGGTCTAAATGTAGCTCTAGGAATTGGATATGTCTACGTAGGTAACTCTATCGACTCTATTCTGTGCTGTTGTGTCCAACCGCCATACGAAAACCTGTTGTATGGGTCGTCATTATCGTCATGTGTCTACCTGTATGCGAGGTTAGGTTTTATGGTTGGGGGCCAGGGGCAATGGTACGCTCCCCTTCGATGACGACGATGGACGGGCGCATCGCCAGGAACAGCCCCAATATTGGTAAGTGCTCACTTCGTCTGGCCCCCGAGAGACTACGGATATGGACTTTCCAGGTTGCGTTCCTGATCGTGAGTGTCAGCCGCCACGGTTAGACTATCGATGCGTCTTCACTCCTTCTTGGGGCCGTTCATGCCATGTATGTCCTCACTGGACCTTAGCGATCAAGGCGTCAGAAAACTGCAGCGCCACCCGACCATCTTCATATGACACCATCTTGACAGAGCTCAAATCTCGGACGACCCAGTCCGGCTCAGCGGCGACGACTTGCTCCATGGTGTGGCTCGTCACAAGTCCGAGCACCTTGCAGCCCGCTGCTCTGCCTGCCTTGATGCCAGCAGGGCTGTCCTCGAGGACGAGGACCTCGGCATCGGCAGGGAGTCCGAGCCTCGACCATCCCAGCTTGTAGCAGGACGGGTCCGGCTTGCCGTTTTCGACGGACTCGGCTGTGACCAGGTGCTCCGGGTGCGGGAGTTTCAGCACGTCCAGCCAGCCATGAACGAGTGGCTCTGTGCCTGAGGTGACGATGGCCCATGGTGCTTTGGCGGGGATCAGCTGCTCTAGCAGCGCCCTTGCGCCGGGTATCTCGACAGCCTCACTGCCATACTTTTTGGGCAGTAGTGATTCCATTTGTCTCACATCTGCAAAGGAAGAAGGATTGTGTCAGCCACAGTGAGACGGCAAGGAGGGGGTTGGAGGGCAGATAAGGGAAGCGCGGGAGAGCTAGTCTCGGAGTCAAACATCGTCGGTTCGTCCTCTCGCTTGACCCCTTAGATGCTGCCTGAACTATATATATAGTCTGACCTACATTCCAGTGTTGCCTTCTCAGGGGCGAGCAGCCTCAAGATATCTATCTACACAGGTTTAAAGTCAGTCAGTACCTTTGTACCTTTGCACCTCTGTATGGATTTGTAATTGTCGTCTCGGGGACGGATGAGATTATACCCTTGGCAGGCAACTATACGGCCGAGACCTACGCCAACTGCAGGGAGAGAGAGAACCATAGGAGACTTGTTACAGGAGACTTACACTTCGGCGGCCGTGAGAGGTCTCGAGGATAACAGCGCCATCTACGCCAATCTCTTTACCGATCCTGTGGTCACGACGGCTCAGCAAGGGTCAACGGTGTTGGGACAGGCAGATAGACAGATAGACCGGGAAGGCAATCCTCACGTATGCCAGTGCTTCACGACGGCAGCAGTGGAATCGATGATGGTCCCATCCATGTCGAACAGGAGGCCATGAAATGTGACGGTTTCTGGGGGCGCCGCATACTCCATCGTTGCCGTTTGTGATAAAATAAAATGAAAAATAAAAGACTCGGTGGTGATGATGGTGATGATGATGTCTATTGTAGTATCCGTCCGTATTTGCCGCCGATTTAAGTGCAGAATCTAGGTATACCCAAGTCTCTATACACAATTCGAGAGGGAGAATAAAATGTATACAGTAGATTATGAATGGGATGGATGTTTGTGACTCGTGAAGTCAAACCAAACCAACACAACGATAGCGGTGTGTTGTTACCGAATAAGGCAGCTCCGCTCCGCTCGGGTTTCTACCTAAGTAGTATATAATTTTGAACTTAATGGTCGGCGCCCAACGTTGAGGCCGGCACTTGCTAGCGTCATCCCGCTATTCTGCTTGTCGGACCACGCTTGTTAGTGCATCGTCAAAGCGCATTTGCGGTTGGGACTTACAGTAGGTATGCCCTTGACTCCGGTCAGCGGATGGGAGCTTACAGTAGGGGACCGCGGGGTGCTGCTGATAGTGAGCTTCTAGTGGATATAGTGGGGCTTATCGCTGGCGGTCAGAGGCGGCAGATGCGCATTTTGCTGGGGGAGGGTCGACATTTTTTGTGTGGTGACCTCGACCAAGCTACAATTATACCATAGCATTTGACATTGTACATCTACCTCTCGAATATCAGGCAAGATGGGCGGTATCAACAAGCCCAAGAGTACGTTCAATTCTGTCGCCACTCACAAATAACTTGAATTGACCGACAATCATTTGCAGAGCCCAAGTCCAAGCGGACGCCCGTCCGGTTACGACACAAGATCGAGAAGGCCTCGGCCGCGAAGCAGCGCAAGGCCAGGAAGGAGGCCAAGAAGAACCCACAATGGAAGTCCAAGCTGAAGAAGGACCCCGGCATCCCCAATCTGTTCCCCTACAAGGAGAAGATACTGCAAGAGATCGAGGACGCCCGTCGCCGGAAGCAGGAGGAGCAGCAACGTCGTCGCGAGATGGCCAAGGCCGCCAAGACGGGCGCTGCGGCCGGAGACGACGAGGGTGCCGATGAGGAAGATGATGTGGGCGAGGATGGCATGGACGGTGCTTTTGACGACAGCGACATGATGGACGAGGATGGCGATGAGGGTGGTGACTCCTTGAATCCTATGGCTGCGCTCCTAGCGAGCGCGAGAGCCGCTGCCGAGAAATACGATCGTGAGCTACAGAGCGGTGATGACATGGACGACGACGACGACGACGATGATGATGATGATGACGAGTCCGATGATGGTGCCGATTTCACCGTCGACTCGTCAAGGAAAGCCCATGATAAGGTCTTCAAGCAAGTTGTGGACCAGGCAGATGTAGTGCTCTACGTCCTAGACGCCCGCGATCCCGAGGGCACGAGGTCGAGGGAGGTTGAGCGCATGGTCATGGCTGCCGCCAGTGGTGGGAAGCGGTTAATGCTCGTCTTGAACAAGATTGATCTCATCCCGTCTCCTGTCCTGAAGGACTGGCTCGCCCATCTCAGACGCTTCTTCCCTACTCTACCCCTCCGGGCGTCCAAATCTGCCCCCAACGCCAAAACCTTCAACCATCGCGATCTCACCGTGCAAAACACGTCTGCAACTTTATTCAAGTCCCTAAAGTCATTCGCTGCCTCGAAGCAGCTGAAGCGCGCCATCTCCGTTGGTGTGATAGGGTACCCGAATGTCGGAAAGTCGTCAGTCATCAACGCGCTTCTCTCCGGCCTCGGCGGTCGAGGAAGGGCAGCCTGCCCTGCGGGCGCTGAAGCCGGCGTTACGACAAGCATCCGCGCCGTCAAGATTGACAGTAAACTGACGCTACTCGACTCACCTGGTATCGTCTTCCCCTCTGGCGCTGATAGCGACAGTCCCAAGCGGAGCGCAATTGAAGAACGCGCTCACCTTATCCTCCTCAACGCCATTCCCCCAAAGCAGATCGACGACCCGATGCCCGCTGTCTCACTGTTACTGAAGAAACTATCCGCTTCGCCAGAGTTGCTGCAGAAACTAATGGATGTGTATGACCTTCCGCCTCTCATGACTACTGACGGCGATGCAACCACCGATTTCTTGGTCCAGGTCGCGCGGAAACGAGGAAGATTAGGTCGTGGCGGCATCCCTAACCTCCCGTCTGCCGCTATGACGGTTGTGACGGACTGGAGAGACGGGCGAATTCAGGGATGGACGGAACCCCCCAAACTCCCTGTCTCTCTCGATACCAAGGGAAGCGCGGCAACAGCTAAGGGCGGACCCCAAACCGCACCTTCCACCATGGCGGACCAGAAAGAGATCGTCACGGAATGGGCTAAGGAGTTTAAGCTCGAGGGGCTGTGGGGCGATGACGAGAACACGGCCGAGGGGGATGCTATGGAGCAGTAATGGATCATGAACGTTCATATGAGTGGCGTGGCGCTTCTAAATTTATCTATATCCTATCTGCATGTTTTGCTGGCGTTCGGTGGAAAATGGCTGGAAATTAAGCCTCGTAGTTTATGGTAGACTTGATAAAAATACATGGTCTTCTTCCAAGGGATGATATCTATCCATGTTCTTATGCAATGAATCTTGAATATTCATTCATACTCACTCTATATTATATATGAAGTATCTCCTTATGTTGTCACAGTTTCCAAGTCAGCGACATCCTATATGCCAGCTGTTGCTACACAACGCCCGAGTCGAAGAGTGGTATATAATTGAGTATGCAATCATAAAATAGCTTCGGGCAGTTTAAGTACCGGGTTCCCTACACCCCTGACTTCCTATTCACCCTTTTAGACACTAAGGATGAGCTTCGGGCGTTGACATCCTGGGACGGATATCTTGGATTCTAGGCTAAGAGAGGCGTGTTCATCGAGGATTACTGAAGCTAATATCGTAGAACGCAGTTCTCTCACTCGGCCTGGGAGAAATGTTGCGGAACCATCCACCCATGGCAGAGGGGTGAAAGACACTATTTACAATTTGAATGTTAATGGTATAGATGGCTCACCACACACTATCTATAGATTCCAGAAGCTTTCAGTCACTTCCTAATTCCAAAAATAAAGTCAGGACCTACGTGTTGCATAGCACATTATGTTAAAGATTGAAGGGGGCTTCATAGCTATGCTCGTAGTCTTGGAGTGCGTGAGTAGGTATGTACATGATCTAGACATTAGGTAGCACACTCGAGCTATCTCGCGCCCCCCCGTCCTTTATAATACAGCATACCGTCTGACCACTCTGATAGTGAGTTGTATAGACCGTGAATACTCGCCAAGTACTAACGGCGTCATCTTTCTTTCCTCGCTCACAACTCAACATGAATAAGCGGCAGGAAAAGCCTCATCACCTATCTCTCGCACATGTGCTTGCTGTCCCTGCCTTTCATGTTAAAGACAGGAATTACATATTTTACTTTTCGCACGATAGATAGATAGATAGATAGATAGATAGGCAAACCCCAACATCCATCTGCCCACAAACCCACAACAAAAAACAAAAGTACATACCTAGGTAGTCAGTCACATGAGAGAAAAGCCCCGAAATGAAACATCAGACGGGAACCGTGGTTCACGACGCGTGCATATCCCGAAGCATTCGGCACGTTGGCATACATACCTACCTACACGCATACATATCGCATCATATGATATCCATCTCACTCGTCCCCGCGTTTTACCCGAGGGTAATCAATCAATCCATCCATCCATCCATCCATCAATCTCACCTGCGTACTGTACTGTACTTTACATCGAGATATACTATACTACACTAGATAGGAAGTATAGATAAGCAGGTAGATAGATAGGGCTGAGTCAGAACCAGAAATGAGCTAGCTTAGCTAGGTACTCGAAATAGAAACGCCGACGGGAATTGATTGCGACTGGGGCGTTTTTTTTGTTTTTTTTTTTTTCATTTCGCTTTACCGTGGGGGGTAAGGTAAGGTAAGGTAAGGTAAGGCAAGGTGAGGTAAGTAACCAGTCCCTACTTCTTCTTCGTGCTATGATTACGTCTAGGTAGTACACTACCTAGTATCTATCTAGCTAGCAGTGCCCTGCCGGCCTTCTTTACATGCCCGGTGAGATTGGAGATAAAGAACTCGTCTCGTCTCGGCCGGCATTATGTACGTGTAAGGCTAGGTGGGTAGGGGTAGGTAGGCAGGTGTCGGCGTAGTATAGTCTAAACGTGTAGAAGGGGGGGAAAGGGTTTAAGCCCATTCGGATGACATCCCGGAAAGTCCCTCAATGTTCTCCGCGGAACTTGCCATTGGTGGTGGATCTAGTATACCTAGGGGACTTTTGACGACAGGTTAAGGGAGTTCTGACCTTTTTCCCCTCTTTTGACCGTGGAAGTTGTAGACATTGTCGCTTTTTGTTACCCTAGTGTAGATGGAACTTTTGCGCAAGGTTTGTAGCTTGTCCAAGTTTTCTGTATGTTGTTTTGTTGTTGTGACTAGCCTTGCGCAAAGAGAAACCCTCTTTCTTGATAACTTATCACTTGTGTACCTAATGCTTCACAGTATATTGTTTTTGCAAGATAGGCTTATGCGTGATTACTGCACCTATGTAGTTCGCATATGTAGTGCTGGACCTCATAGACATGCGCCCCGTGGTACAGATATTTGATGCAAGTTTGAGGAAGGGTGTGATATTAGTGAACCAAGTTCAATCGTCCGTCCCAATGACATGTAGCCAGCTTGATCTAACCAAATACACTTACGCGACTCCGTTATATGCAAGTACCTACTGTACTTACCTATTTCGTTGGTCATCGCCGTGGTTCCGCAAGTTCCGGCCCGACGGTAGCGAAAATACGCGTCCTTACAGACACATGAGAGAGCGAGACAGCTCAACGGAAAGTGACTCTAAATTACCGGCCAAATACCGGTAAATTGACTACTCCGACGATACCGGTTGACGCAGTTATGCCTGAACATAACTACGTATGCTGATAGATACCCAAGGTAGTTAGGTCGTTACTCGCATGGAAGGCTAGTCATCCGGCAGTGAGATGGAAAGGATACAACGGGGACGCAGTCATACAAAGCAAGTAAGTGCCATATGATACGAAAAAAAGGAACGGAATGTTCTGGCCCCGTCAGATCCGGGCCACCCGAACCTGAACCATAGCGCCGGGACTAGGACTCTGGAATAGGTGGAACGAAGTCCTTCGACATATCATATACGGGATCCAAGGCGTGCCGGAAATAAGAGGGATCTGACTAAAGGAGTGAATAGGATGAGACGGGATTACGGCGACCGGTTTCGCTTGTCATGTCTCCTGGAACTGATGATGTACAACTGTACCCAAGTGCTGCAAGAAGTACTCTTATTATATTCTTGGCATCATACTTTGAAGTATCTACTATATTTCTAATGTATCACGATGTTCACTTGAAACGACTGCGTAAAGAGACTTCTGTATCTGGCCAGCTCGGCCCCCAAAGGTGATTCTGAAGACCTTTGCGCAACAACAAAGTGTCTATTACGTTCCCTGAAATCACATCTATTTGTACATTGTATCTGGATAGAAACTTTCGTTTTTACTTCTTATCATCCTTATCCTTTACAATATCGCATATCACATTACGTACGCTAAGTATGTGAGTGATCGTGATCCCGGGTTCGGTTTTCACACCCTTGGGGTGACAGAATTCTCTCAACAGACAAGCCAGCAGAATAAGCCAGAACTTGGAAGGATCAGAGAGGTGAAGCGCATAGGTACCAAGGTTAATGCTCTCAAGCTCCCAAACAGCTTACCTAACTCGATAGTAAGCCTAGAATCCATCATCGCTTTCCACATCCATACTATGTTCTAGCATAGGCAAGTAAGGGAGCACCTAGACTCAGATATGAACATCCAAGATGTGTTGCCTATTATTTGTATCTATGTGATGTGTAGATTAATATTATATTTTATAATTAACACTGTTACTATATGCTTCTCTCGAGCTTGCTGATTTTTCAATGCTGGTCTTTGAGTTCCACTGTCGTATCTTTCTTCACTCGCGCCTACATATATATACCTATAGTCTTGTGCTTAGTTTAGTATTATAAAGTTCAACAGCTACTACCTAGTAATTTTCTTATATAAATCCTATTTAACTAGAAGAATATTCCTATATAGGGATATACAAAGGGTGAATAGACCAGAAGCAAGGAAGGATAAGAAAAGGGGCAAGCCCCTGAATAGAGGGCTCTCAGTTCGAATCCGGCATAGAATCGCAAGATAGGCAATACCACATCATACCCCTTTCACTTTTCAATTACGTATCCTTCCCGATTAGACATTTGACAAGTTTCCCATTACGACACTTTTTTCACACATACCAACATGAACCCAGATAGATGCCACCAACTGATATGCATGCAAGGATATGTGCATTCATTATAGGGAGACATACATATACAGTGTGTATTATATACTACGTAACCAGGCAACAGGACCTGAGGATAACATCTTGGGAATAAGTATACGGAATATCGGGATCTCGTAAGGACCTAAAGAGTACGTGTTAGGTGTATCAGCAATCACGGTGCTGCCGTTACGTCAATGTCCATCGCAGACTCGTGCCTAGCCACACGTTTTCAGAGTCGCATCGTCATACCCATACGTGTGCACACAGACGTGCGGATATGTGTACGTCTGTCGTATGGCAATGTGCATGTGTAACGGGATGTAGGCAGCCAGCCTTCGGGAGATGTGCAGATATCTATTTATAAGTAGCCCGATCGATGTAGCGATACCTCGGCAGGCCGCAACAAAGCCGCGCAATGAAGAGTAGAATCTACAAAAGCCCCCGTCGGCGAAGAGAAGTTTATCGATCCTCCTAGAACCTCCCCATCGCTTCTGCCTAACTCATTGAAGGATACATTGGTCAGCAGGACAATATCAAAAAGAGGAAGGGAAGGGTTCAGCCATTGGGGAGGGTGATATGATAACTTAAAACAAACTTAAAAAACCCAACGGCAATCCAATTAACCAAAGGGAGAGGGGAAGAGGAGAGCACAAGCATATGCTGGAACTCGGGCGGGAATTGCCTTTCCCCTTCACACCTAAAAGGGGCATAGGAGAGGAACTTGCATGACCTACACGAGTGTTCAGACAGCCCTATCTCTCCGGGAACCCGCATACGGTACATACGTATCCAAGCAAAATCCCCGATAGGTCGTCGGCCAGGCCAGGCATACCCAGGCCAGCGAGAGGCTCAGTATTTCATACCCGGGGGGATAGACGGTTAGGTCTAATGTCTGCAAACGTCACGTTTCCATTGGGCCTGAGTAGACATTTTTCTGCTCCTACGTCGGCTACTACTAGTACTCCCACTACCAGTTGTTCTAGGCTGTAAATTCAGCCCTTAGTATATGTCGATGAGGGAAATTGCACATTCTGCAGGATTGGTAATCCTCCGCTATGCGTGCGTGTACGTAAATTAGGCAGCAGACATGATGAACAGTCATATTGTGTGACGCAGGATATGTTGACGCCAGAATATGCAACATGACTTCGCATACTTACCTAACTAGATAGAAGCGTGCATATAGACAAACGTAAACTTGCCTGGTTGAACAAAACTCATGTCTTAAGGGGGCATAATGTTGCTGGGTAAGTAGGTCTGGAGTTAAAATAGTGGTAGGCTCACGCGAGCATGAACTGAACTCGTGAGAAATTCATTACGAATCGCCTACCCTATCTAGCCTCTAGATTGGGTTCTTCTACTGCATCAAGAATGGTATTAGGCACCAATCGCAACAAAAGGCAATTTCCAATCCTCTCCTACAGGACAGGCGCCCTTATGGAGCAGGTATATTATACAGGGTGAGAATGATGCATATTTGTAAAACGTAGTATTAAGCTGTTGCGGTTACTCATTGCTCTTGGCACAACCCCTTATGAACCCATCAACAGTACCGCACAATGAAATAGTCCGCAAGAAAGAGAACAAAGTAGAATTGAAGCAAGTTTGCCGCTCCGATCGGGTCTCCGGTATCCATATGCAAATTACCTTCATCCAAAGTAAGATAATAGAGTAAACAAACCAATAAATAAATATACCCCCCATTCCGGTGGAAAATCCTGTACAAGACGATTCAGAGTGCCGACCCGCCCACTCAATGAGTCCCGTACGCAGACAACCTCCGCTGTATCATGAATGATGATGCCCTGCAAGTGGGAAAGAGAAACAAAGGTGGCATAGCCAGATGACCGGAAACCAAGGAATGAGATGGGAGTCCCAAATAGAAACCGATGTGTAGCAAACTCCTTCCATGCTGCCGTATTTGCGTGTATCGAAAACTCCCACCACCGGACAGCCTGAAAATCAAACACAAGGGGTATAATAACCAAACACGAATGCAAGAGCAAAAGTGAACAACAAGCCAGCCTCACCAAAATTGGATAGTTCCCGCAGATGACGATGAAAAGTGAAGTGCGAGGGAAATCCTAGAGAAAACCTCTCTCAGGATTTATCTCGCCAGCTTCTGAGAATAGACCAGCTGATAGATAGAGGATGAGCTAGGGCTATCCTCAGGGGCCGTTTCCCCCCAGACACGATTCCAGCGCATGTTCGATGATGTTTGTGTACGGGTGAGCCCCTCTTATCGTGTACCGTTTAGACAGATATGTGTGCGATGCTCTGATCCGTGGCCAACCAACCATGTCTGCTTCTTACTGAAGCTCATATGCTCGACCAGGAGACCAGGCACCGTAATGTAGAATGCCGCCAGTCTACCGAAGCGGACGTGGGCGGCATCCATAGCGATGTAGATAGAACCAATAGAAACTCGTGTGGTATCATGTGCATGGCAAATGCTATCCAACGCCGGCAGTAGTAATCATACCTCGTCAGCGTGATGGCACCAAGACTTTTAGATGCGTAACCGAAAGTCCCTCTTGGACGCCTCTATCGCCACCTAGGACAAACAATACCGCCACAATAAAACCAAAGGAAACCTGTAATAGCTTATGCAGAATGCCACGTCGATCGATGCGCCTTGATCGAGCGGAGATCATGGCGCATTCTGGGCGCGTGTCCATCACTGAGGCTGATTAGGCCACCAATGTCCAGCCGAGGGAGTATGGGGATTCGTCCACGCCGATGTAACCGCAGGTCCAGAGCTTGGATTTTGGGGCATGAACTGTCTCGGAGTTTGCTCAGGAGGATACATTCCTTGCCCTTGGCCCGGGTAGCCGTGAGGCAGTCCCTGCATGCCGGGGTATTGCATCGCGCCGGGTTGCATCTGAGGTGTCCCACCAGGCTGGCGTAGTTGAGGAGCTGGCGACTGCTGGGGATGAGGCGAGCCCTGCGCCTGCGTCGTATAACCATATTGCTGGGCTTGGGGTGTCTGGGGAGGTCCCCACATCGGATTCGATGAGCCGTAGTTGTACGCTGGTGCACCTTGTGACATGCCACTCGGGGTCGACTGGAGACTTGGTGGTCTGGCATGCTTTTGGTTTGCCGGCTGGGGCATGGCGCGCATTGTAGCTTGGCCCATGGGCTGCTGCGAATGAATAGATTGGTGAGCGTGAATTGGTTGTGAATATGGCGGCGCAGTCATCATAAGCTGTTGGCTTTGGTTCGGGATAATATTGGGCGTCAGGCCTGCGGGTGTTGCATGTGGCGACTGGCCGGGTCTCGCGGTGGGCAGGCTGGGCTCGGTGACAACGGGTTGCGAGGTCGTCGGCTGGTCGTGTGGCCGTCTCCACAGATTCTGCAAGTAGTCGCCCCGCATCTCTCGGCCCTGGTTTAGACTACGATTATACTCTGCTGCGTGATGGGCTTGCTGGTGTATCTCGCCGAGCGGCGTCGGCTGCGTCCTGTCCTGGTAAGCCGGACCGGCGATCTCCTGGCGAGGGCCCGCCTTGATGAAGTTGCTGTAGTCGCGCGTCCTCGTGTCATTCAGATCTGGTACTGTTATCATGGGCATTCTGGTCGAGGTTCCTGGCGGTCCTATCATACCTGGTTGCGCGAGTGGTTGTGGTGCACTGCCGAAGGGGTGCGAATTGGTGTACATTATCTCGCCCTGGGGTCCGCCCGGAAGGGGTGCCATGCTGCTCGCCTCAGCGGCCGCTTCTCTAGCCTTGGCAGCTCCAGGTCTCTTCTCGCCCGCCATATCGGCTTCAGTGAATCCCTGTTTTCGGGCCTTGCCCTCCCAGTAGTCGTCACGCACTCGCCGGCCATTTACAATTACCCTGCTACCGAATTGTCGAAACATGGACCGTGCAGTAACGATAGCGATCTGCCTGGACCGATACGAGAACGGAAGTATTTCCTGTTGGACCAGATCATCCTTCTCAACCTGGTTGGCGATTATCTTGAAGAGGGACCTATTTTTATTGAATAGTAGGTACGAGTCCCGGTATCCTAGAACCCTGGCGCATTCGGTGGCCAGCATGAATAACTT
This sequence comes from Xylaria telfairii, assembly GCA_022495065.1. Taxonomy (NCBI): domain Eukaryota; kingdom Fungi; phylum Ascomycota; class Sordariomycetes; order Xylariales; family Xylariaceae; genus Xylaria; species Xylaria telfairii. Next base: position 99,298 of record MU383888.1, read on the forward strand.
ATCTCCTCGGTTTGGAACAAGAAAGGTTCGGCATCGATATTCGCGCCCGCCCATCAGCTGCCCATTGGGCATAACCTTCTTCTCCCCGGCCTCGTCGGTCTCCCGCGGTATGTATTCATCGCCAGCTTCGTTGAGTTGATCCGTTGTATGGTCACGGACGGTTGGAAGAGCCTTCAAGGTTGTCTTACTGGGCGTGGTCTTCGGCGGAGGGGATGCTTGGGCTGGCGTGTAGCCCCCCGCGGGTTGGCCCGGCAGTGGCGCATTTTGCGACTGGGGGGTTTGCGGCGGCAAGGACTGAGGCATCGACATTGGAGGAGGGGGGATAGTTGTTGTGGTTGTAGTATGATTTGAGGTGTCGGAGTAGGTATCGGATGTTCGTGATTTCATCGGGCGGCCGCGTTTCCTTGGTTGTCTCGAATCACCTGCGAAGCAACGGATAGATTAGTAAACGCAAGGAGGCGATGCGCATCAATTATAGATCGCGACGGAAGCTATTGCCCATTCCATGCCGATGCTGCTCGTGTAGTGGCGATGGTGACAACGACAGCGACTAGGTTATCGCACGCTGGTATCAAAGATAACACGAGAGAGAACACATATAGCGCAACGAGGTTTGGAAGTCGTAGGCGTGGTTGTAGTAATCGAATGCGCGAGCAGCGAGGGGGGGGCGTAGGCCGGGTACACAAAACTAAACAAAGGTGGGTGAGACTCACCATCATCCAGGGTCTCAGATTGCGGCGCGTCTTGATAGGTGTCGGGGGACCGACTCCGCTTCAAACCTCGGGAGTTTGCTGCATTCACTGTGGCGCGAGGCGACGGTAGGTCAGCAACCATCTTGTACCCGGCGACATGCCGTGGCACGGGGCAAGACACGACAAGTATGATGATACACAAGAAAGCCGACGATTGTCGCGACTTTCACGACGGCGGTTGAAGCTCGTTAAAAGCGCGTCCGTGGTGGTCTGGACCTCGACGGTGACGGCCATCGTAGGCTAATTATAGACTGAATGGACAGTGCGGCAGGGAATGGGAATTTGCGAATGAAAGGAAAGGCGGGACATTATGGTGGCCGCGCGTTGGCAGCTACGCAACAAAATAGGGAAGGCATGTAGCAGGGGAAGAGAGCAATGCGATGCCCATTTTCATTTGAGAACGTCCAACATCTTGCGTGCGCAGAAAGAGTACAAGAAATGACACGGGAGGCGAGGCGTAAACCTGCTACCGAGCCGACAGAGGACGCAGGTTCGACGCTACAGAAGACAGAAGAGGATGCAGCACAAGCGCTTGCAAAGGGTTTAAAAGAGGGATAAAATTCAAGTCATAAGAGCTTAAATCGTACAAGACAAGTAGTACAGACAACAGGAGACAAGGGCGAGACAACAGGACGACGGCAAGGCGTTGAGGGTTGAGGGTTGAGGGCGGAGGGCGGAGGGCGGAGGGCGGATGGCGACGCAGAGTGAGGGTTAAATGAAAGTGATTTTGGACGTACCTGGATTGAGGGCAGCAGGGTTGATAGTTGCGGGATTGATGGTCGCACCCTCAGTGCCGTTGGGCTGGGCGGAATACATTCGGGCGGGCGACGACGATGCGATGCGATGTACAGTAGCACCTAGTCCAAACGTCAAACGGCGTCGGTCGGCGTCGCGGCGGCGGGAAGAGACGTGGAGCAAGGCGGTGCCTGCAGAGCGACGTGTCTTGATATAGTTGGACGGACGAGGAAACCGCAGGACGAAGGTTCGGGGCGGGTTTGGTGAGAATGACGCGCGCGAGTTGGAAGCAAGGTTGGTTAGGTAGCCAAGGTAGCCGATCTTGGGGCTTGAGGGGATTGGGGGGGGGGGGGGGGGGGTCGGGAGGGATGGCAAGCAGCAGTAGCGCGGTACAGTAGTATCAGCGGCGGCAGCAGCAAGTAGCAGCAGCAGCAGCAGTACTGTAAGTAGAAGCAGCAGCAGCAGCAGCAGCAGCAGCAGCAGCAGCAGCGGCAGCAGGGTGGATTTCGAACTGTGGGTAGGTATGGATACCTGCCTATGGATATGGATATGGATGTAGAATGTGGACTGGGACTGGGAACTGGGACAGACTGGGACTGGGACTGGGACTGGGACTGCTGTGGATTGGATTGGATTGGGTTTGGATGGATGGATGGATGGATGGACCGACAGGCAGGTGGATGGGTGGATATGTGTGTAATGCGCCTCTGTCTGGCTGCCTCGAGCGAGCGGGAGGGGGTGAGGGACCGGGGGGGGGGAGTGGTGTCAAGTTCAAGTTGTGGGAGAGATGAGCATATGGCTGCTGTATGGAGCCTTACAAAGTGCTATATATACCAGTATATACCGGACAGGCGTGTGGATAGTGCCTAGGAGGAGTGCATGGGGCGACGGGTGTGAGGCTATGTAACGAGGGGCGTGTGGCCGTGTGGGCGTGCAGGCATGGGCGAGCGAACTCAAGAAGGAGCCGGGGTACTTGACAAGGTACTTGACGAGGGTACGGTACCCAACGCTGCCAGAGTTGGGATTAGTAGTGTTAGTGTTAGTGTAGGTAGGTAGTCGATTAGTCGGGATTAGGACGACAGCTTGGGACTTGGGACCGGGACCAGGCCTCGCGATTGGCACAGCCGAGAGGAGAAGACTGCGCTACTGCCCGTACTTAAATAAGAGAGTTAGCCTTTAATTGTATGCTAGGTAAGTACATGTAGGTAAGTACAGAGGTAGCAGCATGGGAGCAGAGGTACTCCGCAGGGGGTCCCTAGGGAGGAGCATGGCGTAAGTAAGTACAGTACTAGTGCAAGTGTATGTATGTATGTATGTATGTATGTACTTATGTATGTATGTACTTGGGTCGATGTGGGCGCTGCAGGTATCCTGTGTAAGTACAGTAGTGTATCTCTGTATCTGTGGATATTGTGCAGTAGCGTGAATACCGCGTGGTGGAGTATACAGTACAGTCCACACGCTGCCGTGGTGGGATAAGTGATCCTGGCATCGCCTATCTATACTACACGCGCTACGCCTATGTAGTATAGGTCGCCGTCTGCTGGCTTGTGCCTCTGCTTCTGCTTCTGGTTGCACCTCTTGCCTGTGGTTCTGTTGCTGCCGCTGCTACTGTCCCCGGGCAAGGTCGGGCAAGGGACCGGGGAAATTCTTGCTTGGAGGCATCGCATCGGGGGAAAGTGGATGGATGTGCAAGTGGAAGTGGACAGGCAACGAGGGGCATGGGGCATGGGGCATGGGTATGGGCATGGGTATAGCATCGTAGCAGTGGTACTACTTACAGTCGGGCGAGGTATCGCTTCTTCCACACTTCAGGGAAAGGAAGGATTGCTCTCGTATCTCATTGGCAGATTGGCGCAGTGCCGAATCAGGTCCCTTGCTCGTATTGCCCGCTCGTCTAGCCTGCCAACGAGCAATCTGTCAGCCTGTTTCGTTCTTTGTTCCCTCTGTACGCCTGTACGCTGGCCCGCGCGGATATGTGCCTGGTGCTGGTGCTGGTACTGGTACTGGTGCTGGTGCTGGTGCTATGTATGGTATTGGTGGGTAAAGGTTGACCACAGCACCCCGTTTGCCTTTCATGTGAAGATATCCGCGGGGTACTATCTAAGAGCCAGCCCACTCACTAATGGGCAGACAACCGAACAAGCCGCTTGTGGCCGATGATGGTTTCCTGGGTGGGTATTTGCCTACCTAGTGAGGTTAAGAGGGCCCCGGTACGCTGTGCGCCATGTACTGTACTATACTATACTATACTACACTTTACATGGACCCTCGATGTAGATAGAAAACCATGTATGTATGTAGTATGTAGTATGTAGTGTATATGTCGACAGTGTGGGTATCGGGGCAGGGGTCGGCATGCGCTTGTACGCTTGCTTGCTTACCTGTAATGCTTTACCTATCTACCCTCTTTGTGCGGATATAGATATGGTATATATGGCAGGTATTGCAGGCAATATGTAGGAATGAGGACAAGCCGGCGTCGGATGATGAGAGGAGCGATGATGACCATATGGGGAATAATGATGATGATGACGATGACGGCGATGATGATGCCGCTGTTGTTTGACATGAGCCAAATCCAACAGGGACAGGTCGTTTGAGTAAAGTGGAATCAATCAATGGGCGAGTGGACTGGACTATCGGATCCCCGGAGAACCTCGAGTTGGCTCTCGCCGGCATCGACACGAAACGCCGAGCGAGAGAACAGCTCCGCGCAATTAATATTCCCCTTTTTGCTTTTGCCTGTTCTTCTTCTCCTTCCTTGGTCCAATCCTCCTATGAAGGAAGATGATGTGCGGTATCTCTCTTTCGGCTTCACTTGCGCCTCGACTCGGTAACGAGGCCGTGTTGTAGAACCCACGCCGGTTACCAGGCCAAATCCAATGAATGCAATGCAGGGAACGCCCGTGGGAGACAGAGGTGAGAAGAGGAAATGCAGAGGAACTAGCGAGGCAAGGGTCTGGAATCTTAATAATAGAAACAGGTATCCCCAGATGAGTCGTTGGCCGAGATCAACCAGAGGCAAGCACGCGAAGCTGGGCGGGCGAGTTATAAAAGACGGCTCCGAGCTTCTTCTGTCCAACGAGGGGGTGTAGTTAGCTACCTTTATTACAGAAATGGGACTACCCAAGGTAATAGCCGTAAGCTGAGGTTAGGTACTATTCGTCTTACACGAGATCCTTCCATAGTCTATTACCCAGGCTGGTAATTGTTGCGTAAACTGCAAAATACGGTTCGCATAAAGTTGTCGACAGACTTGAACGACTCGTTGTTCCTCTATCGGGTTGTCGTTAGTCTCCCGACTATTGCCCAGCGTAACGATATTATAGACAGGGCCACGGCGGATTAAATCTGGGGTCTGCGTGTGGTGTGGGAGACGGGCGGCTGCAGTAGTTGTACGGCGACAGCCTTCCCGTAAATAGCTGTCGTACTTACTCTATTCCCTGTTACAGAGAGCACGCTTCCACTTGGGAGGACCCTTAACACCAATAGAGGACAAATGTTGATCTGATGGAACCAGCCGATGTCAAGGAGGGAGGACTAGAAGGTTGAAGCCAGAAGCGGGAGAGAGGCAGAGTGGCAGAGAGGGATGGAGGGGCGGTTGTTGATGGGTGGGTGGACCAGCCGACGGGTAGTCCACTGATCGTGTTGGTTGGAGCATTTCCTTCCATTTCATGAGGTATGGGCGAAAGCGTCTCTTAGTCGAGCAGGGGGGTATGCAAGATGCTTGCGTGGGCATCATCTTGGATGCTTTAGCTACAGCAGCACAGAGTACATGGGACATATCCGCCTATAGCAAGCGATACAGGCTTTGAATCCAAGTCATCATCCTTCCAAGGTTGAATTTGGCCTCTGCCGGATAATTGACGGTTGAGTAACCTGTACGGTTATTGCTCCTGTGGACAATCGCACTTCAGAGGGCACGGACGTTCCAAATACCGAGAACCGTTTGTAGAGAGCTGCTGAGATATGGTAGTAATATTATACTGCTCTGGTTGTAGAGATGAAGAGGGGTACCTACATGCTAAGAACAGGTGTATGGTAATGCAATACATAGGGGTGAGTGTATAGAAACAACTAACCTTGGGGATAAGCCCTGGCCAGACGCAAAAGTACCTATATATCAGGGGGGCACATACATGATGCAGTATACTAGCTACCAGATACTTCATATGAAATCAAGCACAGTACTCGGGAGCAATTCAGGGAAATGTTGCTACTGTACGTCTAAACTACCTAACCTCATGCTAGCACACTACCTAAACTAAATATCTCTATACACTTAGAATACGTACAGTAGCGTAGCGTAAGCATCGCGAATTATGCCAGCGCCGGGGAGCAGACAGCTACACTAGAAACGGGTACAGTAGAGCCGAGGGTTAAACAAAAGTACAACACCGCACTCATCTCGGCCTACCATATGCTACTATGTACATTTCAATCACGACAATGATGACGGACGGTACTAATGATTATGCCAATGTAACTGGAATTAACTAAGTAATACTGTGGCGCTAGCCGGTAGAGAGGAGACAGGCCAAGAACCTTAGCATATATACTAGAAGGGAAGGACAGGGGTTGAGATGATGTTCTTCAAGCCCACTTGAATAGACTCATGCAGAGAGTCGCAAGCATGCCTGCACGAGATAGGCGTCAGAGAGTGAGATAAGACGACTGATGGCGTTGTTTGGGGGGCAAGAGGATAGGGCTCCGTCTAGGATAATACGATGATGGATCGATGGTATGCATGGTCACAGGCATAAGATTACCGAGCGCAATACATCGAGTGAGAGGTAAATAAATGCCCGCAGAGCGGATGGATGGAGGGATGGAGGGAGGGATGTATGTGGATGGATAGCATTGATGACATATACACACCTCCATCTAGTATTGTACATAGTAGCCGCGCCGGCCGCGTAAAGTCCGGGGATTCGAGCAGAAGCCCTACAGCACTTACATAGTATACTATACTAGGTTACCGTATATCGTGGCTTGGGTAACGAGCGAGAGATGCGCACGCAGTAATGATACCCGAGGAAGATGACGCGCTTCGCTCCGAGATGGATACAGCAGCAGCAGCAGCACCCGCGCGCCGAGGTGCCGAGGACACGTTGTTCTTACAGTAGGGAGTCGTTGTCTTGGAAAAGAAAGCGAAACGCGTTGCGCTTTTGCATTTGCACACCCACCAGCTACGAGCCGAAGCTCACGCCCAAGCTTAAGCCCTCCTCCCTCCCCATCGACATGCGTGGCCATGTACTGTACTGTACTGTAATGCGATGCGATGCGATGCGATGCACGACGATGTTACGAGGGTTACGTCCTATATGTGGAACAGGCGGGAGTCTTGTCTCGAACCGTCACTTCTTGGACGGGTTTAAGAGCTTTTAAAAATAGCGAATGATTGCTCCCTTTTGCTGACGGCGATGTCGATTTCAAACATGGTAATTCCCTAATCTAGCTTAGGTTCGTGTTGACTTTCCGACTTTGTCTGCTCTGTTATAGTTCCTTGTGCCACAGTTGCAGTTTATACTTGTTTCACATTCTGATGTTCTAGATTACACGACATATCGACTCAAATTCTCATTCTCCATCTAATCCAATCAGACCAAGATTCTATTATTTGCTCCAACTATATCCGGCTCCATTATCTGCTAAGGCGACCCAGCCCCTTTCTTCAAGTGGCCATGTGTCTTCTCGATGCCTTAGACCTTAGCTGGATAATGGAAGTGGCTCTAAACGCCATCTGCCGGAGATGTGTTCGCCGGAATTCTATGGATCGCGTCGTCTTCGAGCGCACGGAATTGGTGCGCGAGAGACTGGGCCGACGTCTTTAGCTTTTTGCAATGCTACCTACTGGGAAACTATTCTTGTCACGCGATATAGTGGACGCTGCAATGCCGGACTAGTCCGCGCGTAGTCTCGACAGTGGAACTAATGGGTACAGTATAGTCATCGAATCGATCAAGATACTGACTGTACTTACAGACAGAGCACAGTCGGCCCGGGGTGCGGGCGGCCCAGGTCCATCGCGAATCGGCCCGTGCTGAATAACTCTATCTTGTATGAAACTGACTGGTAGACCGGGTTATCGTAAATTAATCATTCATCAATCAGGTGGCCTTGAAGACTGGCCAGTTTCATTCGTGATTGTGAAGCAGAAGAGAAACGATGAGTTTGAATAATAGGGCCGTCTGATCTGCTTAGGGCTGTGATCTGGCTCGTGGCGACGTTAGCCATAAACGATGAAGAAAGTCTTGGCGTAGGTGGTCACGAACGGGTGGGCGTTTCTACTGCAGATCGCTCGTGATAATGTTTCAATCGTCAATCGTCTCGTATTGGGCTTCTTTCGGGGGGGGAGCAAACACAGGATTCTCATGTCATGGGACGTAATGACAGTGTTTGACGTAACCTCGTACGTTCTACAGTACACGGTGTTTTTGCAACTTCGTCGCCAGATCAAGATGCGCGGCGCCCAGAGACACTCGCTCTTGAGTTCGCCTGCAACTGCTCGCGGAAAGCAAGACTATAGTACTGTATAACGCGCGATCCCTTGGCATTGTATGTATGTATTACATAATACGCTATACGATCTTGCCCTTAACCTGATTCAGCATAGAGAGATGTTATCTTGCGTATGCTACTTTAGCTCATCATTCCGGTTGTCGTCTGTGCGGGCCATCCGGCAGGCTTACCAACATATGACTGCGATGTGTGACAGGACTGATGTTATCCCGTTCCAACTACTTGGAATACACTGCACTATATCTGATACCGTCGACGTAAAAAGAAACGCTATAGAGGCCTACCTATACGGGCGATGCCTCGTCATTTAATACCGGGAACACTTAATTCTCCGTAGTCGCATTTCAGCTCAGCTCAGGCTGTCGGGGTTTACTAACACGCGTCAATCAGCCACCAGCTGCGCCAGTCTAATGCAATGACTACGTCTCTCGTTCAGGATGAAACGAGTTAAAGCGTCGAAATGGCAAATTCATGCCGTCCAGGAGCGAGTGTCGGTCCTCGAAGGTTGACGTGACAAGTACCGGGACCCGTCCGGCATCCTGCTTATTGATTATTTGGAAGACTGTCGCATACCTTGCGTTACGTACATCGGGTTGTGTCGAAACGGGTCAAGAGGACCACTCTGTAACAAGCGCACGCGCGTGCGAGGTTAGGTAAGTAGTGACTGCAAAACTGATGTCCTATTCCTTATACTCTGTACTTACACAGGTCGTCAACTCGTCCCATCTTAGCGCCACACCCCCCTCGACCAGGAGTCGTCGTTGACTCATACAGTGCCCAGCAGTCAGTACTGGTCGTTGACGCTTTTCCACTTCATCCGCGGTCTCTTCACCCTAGCTCTACCGAACCGACCCTTGGACCATCCCTTTTGCGGTGTAGATTATGGCATACAGCCTTGCTGTGTGGTTCCGGTAGCATCGTGTTGCCCCGCTTGAGGACCCTGATCATCCCACCTGACCTATTCGATGACCTCACCTTCGTCCAGACTGCGAGGCATTCATACTTCGCCTATCGCCTCCGGCATGTTGTGAGCCTAAAGCTTGACTTACCTTCCCAAGTTAGAAATGCTGCGAGACTTCAGATGATTAACCCGCCAGTGCTTACCTTGACTATCGTTGTCGTCGCCTCGGCGCTTACGCCCCTTGCACAGCCTCGACCGCTCATAGGAGATAGACATTTATCCCGACGGCTTGACTTCCGGGGCTTGAACTCAACTGCTGTCTTTTCAACGACTCCCGTTACATCGGCCGAATTGTGTCTACTCGGAATTTGCTCTGGTCTGGCCGGATCCTGTCGAGCCAACGAACGATAGTAGTATCTGAGCGGAAGCATCGAGAAGGGCCTAATAGCTAGAGCCACCGCACCCGTAGTCACTTGACTACCTACCTAACGGTGATCCTCAATAGAATTATGGCGGAACTCGTACGAGTGTTTGGGCCGGATGTTGCGACCTGCCTGTTGGATACAGCAAGTCTAATGCACCCAGCCGATCCACACAGCTGGGCTACGTATCTAAGTACTATCTTTCGGGTTCCAAATCGTGTCTTTCTATGTATCTAAAGATAAGTTTCAGATACGAATCGTAGAAACAAGATCCCATCACTAATACATAAAAATGATATATGCCGCGCCATGCGCATGTTACGTTGCGTTGAACAAACTTGGGCCAGTCTGATCCGCCTTCATGTAAGCCCATGTCTACCAAACATATTTCTCTGGCATCTGGAGGTACAAGCACCGATGTCTCTGAATTCTCTGTGTTCCCAAAACTGCCCTTCAAATTATTGTGTAAACTGTTTGTGTCATTAGCTTGTCCGGAAACTACCTTGCCGGGGTGTCAAGCAGGCATTATTAGTAGATGAAAACTCTCTAGAAGACAAACAGCGCGCTCCAGGCCACCTATATCGATACTAGTATATAACCCGTGATGCTAGACTATGGACATAGCTGTAGATTTGCGAAGGGGGCTTATGGTCTCGATATTGTAGCCAGGGCGTCTGTGTGTCACCACCTGGGTCACACATAGAGCCAGGTGCTATGCTGAACAGTCTCGACATGAATTCGCGAATAAGAAAACGATCTATACGAGAGGAGGAGGGCAAATTCGTCATGTTTTACTATCTGTGTGTGTTTTGACATCGGTAGTTCCCGGGATATAAGATACAGCGGGATGGGGTTAACTCCTCTTCTAAGTCTACCATCACTGCTCTTCTGCCTACCGTAGGTAGGTAATCTCCTTCCAAAACCAGACCTGAAAGGGTTACCCTCGGGGGAAACGTTCTTGTCCTAATATTCGTGCTATGTTACTACTACTAAGCAATTCACCCGTTATAAATATTGATATCGGCTATTCATTACATCGATTTTGCTTAGACGACGCCGTCTTTTATTTATACAGGAGACTACTGCATGATGCTGCAGCCAAGCATTTCGAACTTTGCACATTCGTCGACCTGCAGCAACTCTCTATCAACCGTAGGGAATGGATAGGCGATCGTCCCGCCAGTGTGCGCTCCAGTTCAACGCGTTTCAGCTATCAGAAATATTGATGGTCAGCTCGACAAGGGAGATGTCCACCCTCACCCGCGAGTGGTGTTACGAACCTAGCTACAAGAAGTCACACTCGCCGTCCATCGTAGCCGCTAGTGTTAGATGTAAAATTTCAAAATAACATTGGTCGCTTCGAAAGTCTTCAGCCAATGCACTCACGGGGCAGTGAGTGCGCGGCACATCCCCAACCGCGTCGCCGACCTTGTACTTTTTGACTGAAACGTCGGCAATGGGGTCGGAGGTGGGTAGACTAAGCGGCGTACACAATGTATTGTGCTAGTATTGAGTCGAATTTTTTCAAGGGGGGCGATGAAGCTACAGATGTCGTCGGATAGTGAGTAAGACAAATTGAGGATCTAGCCAGGAGCTATCTTCTTGACTCTATTGGCCAGAGAAGACCAACACCCTATACCATACAAGTGATAGTTAGTACGCCACAGCTGAATAATAACGAGGCCACAACCGAAATACTACTGCTGATAGGAGGAGGCAAGCCTCTTGACAACGTTGGTGGCACCTAGCCTACCCGGAACGGCCATCGCTAACACCTTTTAATGCCACAGAATTGAAATTATCTAGCTGAATGGTTACCATATTTTCAGGCCGTTTGGATACCTACTCCCAAGGTACATTTTCTCCGAATCCCCGTATCTAGGTCGCAACCGTTTCAAGTTGTAGTATTTGATTAGAGATGCTTGTCTTCGTCTGTCCACTCCTAATCACGCCTTGTCGAACCAACCGGACCGTCACTCTTGGCAATTACTCCGATTCGGGAGGAGAACGGACCGTACGACCAGCAGATTAAACACTCGAGACCGGCGACAGCCGCGTTATCAAGTTCCCCATTCCCCATTTCGCGCTGCCTTGCCCTGGCCCCATTTTGTACTGTAGGTACTTACTAAGTACTTCCTTACCCCTCACTTCGCGGACAGCTTCCGTCTTGCGTCGTCTTGTCCCTCCGGACTGACTAACCTTTTCTTGCCCTCGTGGAGCTTTGCCCTGAGCTCACATCCGCCGCGTTCGGTCGACGAGACAAAAAGATGCCGGTATCAGCAACGCGTTCGGGCATCCTCAGGTGACCCCAGTTGGTCTCTGATAGATTGAGGAGGTCGACTTTTCTGTCGAAGGCCCAGAACTTGCCTGGGAACACAGCCATCCCGCGCTGTTCCCACGAGAGGGTGTGTGGCATGGGGACGGGGTGGGATGCGAGCGACCACTGAGGACGACGAGGGACCAGGGGCATGCGGCTTGGGCGCGGCGCCATTGGCCCGAGCCTCTGCGACGAGGTCTCGCTATCCAACCAGCTGACACCCTCTGATGCTGGGAACCCGGCTCCAACCCCAGACCGGCCTGCAAATGGGCGACCGGCTTGGCGTCTGGACGTTCCCACCCCTCTCTCACGTCAAATGCAAGTCGCTGCAACTTGTCGAGCGCCGCCCAATCGTGCCTCCGCAGTCGAGCATCTCCCAGATGGTCTTGCATCCCCCATCGGCGTTGCGAAGCTGCGGCCTGCACAGAAGTCGGTATGACTTTGCGTCGCTTCGCTCTTGGCAATGTGACGCTGCACGAAACATGGACCTCTTATCTTCTCGTGTTATTGCAGCTTGTTCGTCGAGTCCCCTATCCGTCCTGTCCTGTCCTGTCCTGTCCTGCTCTCTCCGAGCCGACCGAGCTAGCTCGTTCGACGGAGTCTCAGCCTCTCCAGCGCCCCTGGGCGTCTTGTCCTGGTTGGTTGTTGGCCGGCACAGCTCGCACGGCTAGGACGGGGGACCAACGGCGAGCAACTGGCGCCGGGCGATTAGATACACCAAGCCCGCCCTCCTTCGGCAGTCTCAAGTTGACGTCTGCCTGCACACGGTATTGATAGGCTGCAAGGTGTGCACTCCACGATCTGGGATTCATCCCACCAACCTCCCTGGCCCCCTCTCCACCCACCCACCAAGGCCACTCACTCAGGTTTAGGTATTACCTGTTCGCCCGTTGCTTGTGCATACCACAACAGCGCGGGTGAACCCCTGCTACCCGCTCTTGCAGGCTCCCACAAACCCACGTCCAGCAACGAGCAGTGAGTCAAATCAGCCCATTCAGTCCCACAAATCCATCAATTAACTACCTTTTAGGCCTCCCTGCCCATCTATTGATGCGATATCCCTCGCTCTATTCCGATGCATATAGGACCTGTCCTTGCTTGTGCGCCTACAGCCCTAGAGGGTACTATACCGTGTAGATCTTAACACTAGCGGCCGCATTGCGAGGTGACGTAATGGTAGCTAGGTTAGGTAGTCGCTGGACTAGCCCTGCACATGAGCGAAGACTGCCAGACCTTCGAATAGACTGACCATCTTCACCGAAATGCCTACTTACCGGTGGAGTGGCGGGATCTCGGGAGCTTAACTACCTACATATCTGGCCTTTAGTCGGCGCCTTTACTTCTGCCGGGCTTGAAAAAGCGGCGCGGTCGTCGCCGCTTTGCCCTGATGACGATGCACTAGCTTGGTCATCTGAAGGGAACGCGAAGCCACTGTGCTACAATATCCTCGGATGGCTTTCCAGGAGCGTGGTCGCGGGAGCACATCTTGGTAACTGATGAGAAGTCCCTATGCTCTAATCTAGTGTGGATAGAGTATGTCTGCGTTTTTTCTCTTAGATAATCATAACTCTTGACCGAGAAAGTACTGTATGTGTTTCCCTTTTTCGTGAATAGGCGACCCCGTGCCTTATCCTATCAAGGTCGTGGCATTAATCATACGGCAGGGGGTTGTTTCCCTGGGGGGATATTCCACATTCTTTAAGGGGACGCCGTAGTATCCCAGTTTAGCAGATGGCCATTGTGAGCCTATTTGCGAGGTCCATACTTTACGGCACGACACCTTCTTTAGATCGGGAGCTGTCGTATGATCGGCGGACACGATATGGATCAGCTCCACTAGGTCGCTTCTACAGAGGGCGCAAGCTAGCTATGATAGCTTGTATAGATAGAATTCCTGTCGACGCGGCTGGTTGACTGTTGGGCTGTTCTGCTTTAGCGTTCCGAAACAAAAATGCCAGATTTCCCATTTCTCCATCGCCCCATAACGGACACGTAGAGTTAGTTGACGGGGCTAAATCATGCCATCTCGCCAATCTGCGTCGTCACGCGCGCGCCAGGGTATTGCACAAAGATGGGGACCAGGGCATCGTTGACCGGGTCCCTTTGAGCACTTTCCTATGTGTACGGTTGAGGTCGAATTTAGATATTGTCGATCTCGAACAGCCGAGCCCTCCCCGGGACCCCTTCTTCGACGCAGACCGTGGCCGATCTCGGTGGCACAGCTTCTTGTCGTGCGCGTGGCTGGTGTGGGACATGGAGTCAAGGTGCCCCAGCATCACATCACACAAAGATCGATCATGCGAATGCTGCGTGAGTGTAAGTCTTGTCATTTTTCTCACAAGAGCTCTGCTCTGTCCAACGTAAGCTGTAAGTGGTAGCTACGGCAGCTCGTGGCTCGTGCCCCCCTCCCCCTCTCCCCCACAACGTACACACACATTCACAAGATAAACGCGCGTAGAGCGTGGGTCAATTTGGGCTCGCTTGCTTAGGCGGGCTTGGTGGCTGCAGTATACCACCGCCAAAGGCGATCGCAGCGTGCTGCAGGCCCTCACAAGGGACCAATATGGTAGAAATGCCCGGTTGAATGGCGCCGATCATATGACCAGAGGTCCCCAGATGACGGATGGCTTGTACTCGTATTGTATCCACGGGGGAGGGAGAGAGCGGCGCTCATCCGCAATGGAGTGGGATGGTGCTGGCGCTGGTGCTGATGCTGGTGCTGTAACCGGCGTCGGTGGCGAGGGACCTCACGTCGACTTGCATTGTCGGCTGTTGCACTGTATTATCAACACTATCAGAAGGGGAAGGGGGAGGACAGGGGAAAGGGGAAGTAGGGGAAGTGGGAGACGCGTAGATGCAACTCCACAGGCTTTTGGCGTCTTGGGCGTGGAGCTTGATGCTGCGGAAGACTCCCTATCGAGACAAGCCATCTCGACAAGGTCGAGTCGGGTCTCGCGCGAAGCCACTGCGACGACGCGGCGCACATGGTGGACTCCAGATAAGGTGCAGATGGAGCAGATGGAGCAGAGGGTGCAGAACGGTGCAGATGGGAGGGGTGGTCTCGTGGTGTTGCAACGCGCCGCGTGCCGGCTGCTGTCCGCGATGGGGATCGTTGCAGCCGATTTACTTACTTACAGCAGAGCACAAGCACAGAGCACAAGCACAGTACACAGCACAACGCAGCACAGCGCAGCACAGCAGAGCCCGCCTACCACGTCTCTGTCTGTCTGTCTGTCTGTCTGTCTTCCAAATCCCTCTCCCTACTGCTGCTGATGCTGCTCCTCCTACTCCTGGCCTCTGCAACACAACAGGATTCCACATGGTACCGTACCGTAGAGTACAAGCGTACAGCCATGGATCCGTGATGGATGTATGAATGCATGTATGTCTCTGATTATGGCATGACTTGACTCTGTTCATGACTAAACAGTCTTGATTCTGTGATTCGGCGCATCGACGGTGGCGATCTACGCGCATCACCGTGCTGCCGCAAAGTCGCGTTTCTCGTTTCCCTGGCCGTAAACAAGTTCAGAAGAGAGAAAGGACGCAAGGGTGGCCTGAGCTGGGGGGTGCTTTGCCTTGATTCGGGCACCTTCATTAGCGTATACTGTACAGTCGCGGTGTTGGAAGTTGGCTACATGACGAAATGGCATCTCCTGCAAGGTGGCTCGCTCCTCTCTCCTGAATAGGCGATGATACATGGCGACATGGTGGATGGACACCTCCGGGGCTCTGTGTGCTGTATGCTGTATGTAATATGTAGTGTGTAATGTGCAATGTGTATACAATGTATAATGTGCGTGTGTTATGTATCCATCCATCTGTTGAAGTAATGTTGTCTGTGTCCATCGATGTATGTACTGTACATGTAATTAGCCTGTCAGTCGTGCGTTTCACCAATCCGGGTTCACGGAGAATTTACGAAGCCAACGAGGACCGAGCTGTGATCCGGTGAAGTGGCTTCCAATCGTTTTGCCTCAAAACCCAAAACCCAGAACCCAGAACCCAGAACCTAGAACCCAGTACCCAGTTACATTGGCGGCATGCGCACAGACCACCACTATACTAGCCCGCTGCGGGCCGTTGGCGGCTGCCGCTGCAGGCTCCACGGACCCTTGGCGGGGCTGGTAGCGATAAGCGGCAAATCCAAACAGGCGCCCGTCAGACGCCAGACAGGCGCGCTGTGCTGCTGCTGATGCTGCTGATTTGCCCGATTTACCGCTATCATTTTTTGATGCGCCAAAACCCAAACTGAATATCACGACTGCTCACTCAACAATTAGCGAGCGCATCAGCACATCGCCAGGCCAGCACATCACTGAAATCCCAAAGCACACCGAACTTGGAGACACAAAGACAAGAAACATCTGATTCATCGGTGGTGATCTGACCGGCACGAGCGCCATCGCCATCACCACCACCACCGCCATGACGAGTCTCAAGAGATCCGTCGGCACGGACCCCTTTGCGTCCAACCTCTCCAGCAAGGTGTATGTGAGATCGACCAAAAGCGGCAAGGTCCAGAAAATCGTTCGTGAGGTCTACTTGCGACAAGACATTCCATGTTCTTCGCGGCTCTGCTCCGCATGTCTTGCTTCGGCCCCCAGAAGTGCTGCTGGCGTCGGTGAGCGCCCCTCGTCCCGTTCATCTAATCTCCATTGCCAAGAAGCAAGAAGCAAGAAGTAAGGAGCGCGCCATTGCTGACTCCCTTCATAGTGAGCCCTTTTGTGCTTTCGGATAGACCAGCCGGCACCAAGGCATACCCACAGGGACACTATCTTGTCCCAGATACGAATGTCTTGTTGAACGCCATGGACCTGTTTGAGCAAGGGTCTGCCTTCTTTGACGTCATCATTCTGCAGACTGTTCTCGAGGAACTACGCAATAGATCTTTGCCGCTATACAACCGGCTTATCGGCTTAACCAAGAGTCAAGAGAAGCGGTTTTATGTTTTCTTCAACGAGTTTCGATTAGAGACATACGTAAATCGCGAACAGGATGAGAGCATCAATGACCGCAACGACCGTGCTGTCCGATGTGCAGTGAAGTGGTATAATGACCACTTGGGCCAACCTAAGTCTAAGAAAATACCAGTCACAGTTATGCTATCTGATGACAGAGGCAACCTAGAAAAGGCAACACAAGAAAATGTCCCCGCTATTAAGTTACGCGACTACGTTTCCGGCTTAAAGGACGCCGAACGATTACTAGACATGATCGCCGAGTCACAGGAACGCGTTGTTTCCAAGGAAAAGAAGGCCGAGTTCTTCTACCCGGAATACTTCAGCTTGTCTAAGATGATGACGGGGGTGAAGAGCGGCATGTTGCATCAAGGAATATTCAACGTGTCACCATACAACTATCTCGAGGGCTCAATCAAAGTGCCCGCTTTCCAGAAACCTCTTCTTATTCTTGGTAGAGATAATATCAACCGGTCTGTAGACGGGGATGTGGTGGTGGTTGAGGTGCTGCCGCAAGATCAGTGGAAAGCGCCATCTACCAAAATCATTGAAGAGGAAGCCATTACAAAGAATGAGAACGCTGATAATGATGAGGATACGGCGGGTGTCGTTACAGAGAAAGAAAGGCGGGCCCTTCAGGAGGAGGTGAAGAAGACGCAAGGCTTAACCACCGAAGGCAGGCCACAGCCGACTGCTAAGGTTGTTGGTGTAATCAAACGAAATTGGCGTCAGTACGTTGGTCATGTGGACCCGTCTTCAGTTAGCCAAACCGCAAGGCAAGGCAGAAAGCAGGAAAGCGTTTTCCTGATCCCAATGGACAAGAAGATCCCCAAGATCCGGATACGGACCCGGCAAGCCGGTGAAATTCTCGGAAAGCGAATCTTGGTTACCATTGATTCTTGGGATCGCGAATCTAGGCACCCTGTTGGCCACTTCGTCCGATCGCTTGGCGAACTGGAGACCAAGGCTGCAGAAACCGAAGCCCTGCTGCTTGAGTATGACGTACAGTACCGACCATTCCCTAAAACTGTCTTGGATTGTTTGCCCAAGGAGGGTCACGACTGGAAAGTACCTGCAAGTACGGACGATCCAGGCTGGAAAGACAGGGAAGATCTACGAGGCCTTCTGATTTGCAGCATTGACCCTGTCGGGTGCCAAGATATCGACGATGCTCTGCATGCGAGACCATTACCGAACGGGAACTACGAGGTGGGTGTGCACATTGCCGATGTGTCGCATTTCGTTAAGCCGGCCAATGCCATGGACACGGAAGCCAGCATCCGCGGCACAACCGTCTACCTGGTCGATAAGCGGATTGACATGCTTCCAATGCTTCTAGGCACTGACCTCTGCTCTCTAAAACCCTACGTGGAGCGCTACGCCTTCTCTGTCCTGTGGGAATTGAGTCCCTCCGCAGACATCGTGGATGTGCGGTTCACCAAATCCGTCATAAAATCTCGCGAGGCGTTCAGCTACGAACAAGCCCAACTACGCATCGACGATGCGTCGCAACAGGATGATCTCACGAACGGTATGCGGACACTGCTCATGCTCTCCAAGCAGCTGAAGCAGAAGCGCATGGACGCGGGCGCGCTGAGCCTGTCGTCACCCGAGGTGAAGGTGCAGATGGAGTCCGAGACGTCGGACCCGATCGACATCAAGACCAAGGAGCTACTCGACACTAACTCGCTCGTCGAGGAATTCATGCTTCTCGCCAACATTAGCGTGGCGCGCAGGATCTACGAGGCATTCCCGCAGACGGCGATCCTGCGACGGCACGGGGCTCCTCCGAAGACCAACTTCGACGAGCTCGCCAACCAGCTCAAGGTGAAGCGCGGCATGGAACTGCGCTTCGACTCCTCCAAAGCCCTCGCCGACTCCCTCGACGCCTGCGTCGCGGAAGGCGAGCCCTTCTTCAACACCCTCGTCCGCATCATGGCCACTCGCTGCATGATGAGCGCCGAGTACTTCTGCGCCGGCACCCAGGCGTTCCCTGAATTCCGCCACTACGGCCTCGCCTCGGAGATCTACACGCACTTCACGAGCCCGATCCGGCGATACGCGGACCTCGTCGCGCACCGCCAGCTCGCGGCCGCCATCGGCTACGAGGCCATGCACCCGGCGGTGCGGGCGCGCGGGCGGCTCGAGGCCGTGTGCAAGAACATCAACGTGCGCCACCGCAACGCGCAGCTTGCCGGGCGCGCCAGCGTTGCGTACTACGTGGGGCAGTCCCTGAAGGGGCGCGTCGCCGAGGAAGACGCCTTCGTCATGCGCATCTTCAGCAACGGGTTCGTCGTGCTCGTCCCACGCTTCGGCATCGAAGGGCTTATTCGGCTTCGTGACCTCGCCGACCCTGAGCCCGAGAGCGCCTTCGACGCCGAGGAATATGTTTTGAAGTTAAGTGGTAGCTATGACGCTGTCGTGGAATTGTTCCAGAAGGTCCGTGTGCGCATCCGCGATGTCAAGGATGAGGCCACTGGGAAGCGTGGCGCGAAGATGGAGCTTGTGCGTGCTGGGTAACTTTCGTCCAGGTAATACTTAGATGAGTAGAGGGATGAATGGACGAATGAAGGGTTAGTTAGTTAGTTGATGGCTGTTGATCCACGGTCAGTCATTAACATGATGGGCAAATATGATAAGAGTGGATGAATGGGATTACTGCCTACCTAAGCAACCTCTCTTCAACTCGGGGAGATGAATACCCCGTTGCCATGTAACACTTCCTGCTCATCTACCGACGCAACGGTTGCTACATGCTTCCCTAATAAAGCCGAGAAGAATTAAAAAAACATGTATACCACTACACAATGATCAAAACCACCGAGTGAGTGACTGAGAGAGCCTCCCATCCCCGTCCTGACCTATCCAGTTTATCGCGAGTATAACCAACTCGTATGGAGCAACCTACTCTCTAGCCAGGTACATACAAAACTCTACGCAAGAAACGTTTAGTTGAAGTACCGATGCCAGAGTGCCTGCTTTCTCGTGTTGTCTATGAAGATGATGCGAGCAATACTCCGCTACCAATATATGAACAAGGGGTATGGTAAAGATGGTATGGTATGTATTGTACTTAATGTATGCGTTGGTATTCGAAAAACCTCGAAGACCGACCCAAACGCCGTGCAATGCGATGCGATGCAATGCTTGTCTACCAGCGACGCTATATATACACGCCCAACCCCAGATTCTCGCGCTTCGTAGCCCTTCATAATTCGTATTATTTCATACACGCATGCATGCTAATGTCTATTTCCGCTCTATATCCCATTATTTGCTTTTTCGTTCATGTTGCCCACATACCCACGATATCCGTTCCATCACGCTAGATCGTCGTAATCGTCCCACCCTAGTCGTTCAAAGATGGACATTTTCTTCGTAGGGTTGTTTTCGATGTCGTTTACCTTAGTCTTAGCTACGGGCGCATCAACTGCATTGCCCGATAACCTCTTCTTAACGGGAGTTACGATTACGTAGTTGTCCATCGAGGCCTTGGCATTGTTCTGGCGTAGCTTTACGGGCGTCTCGGCCAGGACACTGAGCCCCCCTGGCGATGGGGGGATTTCGATCCCACTGTCTCGATGCCCTAATGTAGCCGGCCGGGTTTTAGTCACAAAGCTTGGCTGGGAGATCTTCCGGGACATGACGGGCGAGGACGCTAGCACGACACCTTCATCGGGCTGGGGAGCCGAGAGAAAGTTGGGGTTCAGATTTGATGATTTTGCGGGGGTTGCCATGATTTGGTCCGTTCTTGACGGGACGAGTGTTCGGGGTGCTGCCGGCTCACTCCCGAAGGCTGCCTCGCGATTTCGCTTCCTAGGTGCTGATGCCGGGACCATTGACGAGGACGGCGGAGCTTGTTCCTCTGCTACGGCGTTAAACCGATGTAACAATGCAGGTTGGGAGTCATTCCCCTTTGCCAAAACATCGTGAAATCGGGTTCCAACTGGAGTTGCTTTGACGATACTTTGAAATCGGTTGTGCTGTGTTGGCTTCCTAGATTCTGAAAACTAATTAGCTGGTGCGCATTCTACGGGGTCTCTCAACTCACTCCGAAGCTGCGATAGGCTTGTGACGGCTCGCCTCTCGTCTGCTTCAGCCATGGCCTTCCCGACGACCTCCCGGGTAGGCCGCCTGAGTGTAGAAATGGCATCCTGTAGCTCTGCCCTTACAAAAGCGTCTCTTTTCTCTTTGGTCTCAGCTCTGCGCCTAGTAGACTCCAGACCAGTGGAAGACATATTTCTCTCTTGAGATATGCTTGCATCTGCTTTCGGTACGCTCGCTAAGGACAGTGGCTCGCTTGCTTCTCGCTTTAATAGAGGTACAGTCGGCGTACTTGCAGATCGCATTAACGCGATAACACCGCCCGGACCCCGGGACATGCTTCGACGATGCTTCTCTGTTTCTTTAGACAGGAAATTCTCGAGAGTCTTGGTAGAGTTTGAAGATGCTGGCCGCTTTGCCGCTGCGCCGGGCTTGGCCTTGACCTTAGAACTCGTTTCCGTTTTCTTCCGATTTGATTTTGGAGGAGGCATCATGACAGGCCCGCCGAGCTTCCTGTTAATTGAGTCGCATTGTTCGGGGAGCCTTGCAGAGAAGCTTTTCAAATAATGTTAGCGATTCATAACTGTGCACAACTATTAAGTGTACTCACAATGGCACGATGATATCGACGCAGAAGTCTTTCAGAGAGTCCGACGTGGACTTGGAAGATCTTTGTGATTCAAGTTTAGGGGCGGCTTGAGATTCATTCGTCATGTTAAATTCATCGAAGGCCGTAGACTGCCAGATACATAATCGATCCGCGTGCACGTCGAGAAGAAGAGGAAAGTTGTGCTTCATTCGTTTCTTAGCAGGCACGGCCTTGGGCGAGCTAAGAGGCCCTTCCGGGGGAGGTAAGCCTGGAAGTTGTGAATCGTTCGCGTTTTCGCGTAGTACTAGTGGCTCCAAGGAGAGAATCTCCAAAATGATGATCATCTGCAACTGCGTTTCCCGGGATCGTAATAGGGATATCTGTAACTTGATATCTTCTTGCTCGGTCGATTTTGTGGTTGATTCTTCATTGTTGTTAGGTCGAGGTTTATGTATAGCCCACCATTTCCGAACATGATCATATTCATTAGGATACAACCCGTCTTTGCCCGGCCTCATCTTTTTCGTCTTTCGTTTTCTCGGTTTACCTTTTCCTTGCTCGGCATCAGACTCCTCAATGACATTTTTCATCGCTGATTGAATTTTCGGTATCGTCTCACGATATTTCTTGTCGATTTGAACAGTGGCCATAACCAGGCTTTTTAAGAACTCGACTAAGTCGCTCATTTCTAATATAGAATCGCAATCAAGATGAAAAGCAGCGCGTGCCCGAGATAGCGGACCTTTGGCGAAGTATGCGAGAGACCCCTTCACCGTGTTAGCGGCAGAAAAGTATAGCGTCGGTTAAGTATACACACCATGGAATGATACAAAGCTTCAAAATAGTGATTTCGAATATTCTCAAATATGGCTCCAGCATTGGGCGCTACAAGAGCCTCGTCCTGGCCTGGCACTAGATTCTCTTGGGATTCCACAATCGGCCTGGAGAAGGAAGCGCTAGAAGCCGGCATATCTTGGGCAACCGCCTCGCCCTTCAAGCTAAGCACATTGTCTCCTTGAATTGGGGTGGGTGGCCTCGATATTTCTCCAACCTGTGACAGGACGGATATGGATCGGGACCTCGCCGGCTTCTTGACGAGGGATTGGATAGCTTCGATAGCGAGCCGTCTCTTCTTGTTCGTGTGGGATATTTGGGGTGTTGTCAAGGGTACCTGTGTGGTTGGCTCGGAACGGACGACGGGTTGCTTGCGTATCAAAGCCAGGCAGGAGACGGTGGCCAGGCTACAAAGCTGCTCAAGATCAACCCAGGAAGCCAAATGGCACAGGGTATACAGAGAATTGGCCTGTCGTTCGATGACGTAAACGCTGCGGTTGCTTTCTAGGCGGGCTATCAAGACAACGGGGCGGTTGCCCATGCGGCTCTCGAGATCCAGGATACGGATGTTGGCCTCGAAAGCGGCCGACGACTCGAAGCTCCCGTAAGGCGAGGAGAGGTCCAAGAAAGACAGGCGAAGGTGCTCGCGCGGGAGGAGCATCAACGGCTGGAGGGTTCGGGGCTTGATGGTGAGTTTGGGCGGGTGCGGCTGCCGGCAGTTAGCAGGCCGACCACGACAGCCGGGGGATGCTAGCAAACCTTGATGACGACCAAGGGACGAAGCAGCTCTTCCATGGCCAACGAGCCTGTAGGGTTGGGCGAGTACGACGATGCATCATGACCACGACGGATCGGAGTGTTGGTGCAGGACGAGGCAGACCGCCGAGGACGCGACGCGTCTGGATCCTGCGCTCTCGTAGACATGTGAAGCAACAGAAAGATGCTCCATGTATTACTGAAACTATACAAACTTGACAATAAGAAAAAGGTGGTGAAACAATGCTGTATGGAACCAGGTGCAATACTCATGAATGTTGAAAATAATCAATGTATAAGATTTATTGACTTCAAGGTGCTGGGTACATACGTACATACTACAGCTGCTAGCGTTAAGTGGTCCGTCGCTAAAAGTACCAATGACTTCACGCGTCTTCCTTTCCCGAAGCGCGTTGAGGGGCTCTGGAGGGGCCCCTGTACATATTGAGATTGATACTGTTTGTCGCACGGTATCACCGGCTTTTAGGTTACATCTCACACTTCCATGTTTACAGCAGGTGGGTACCTAAATTACTATACTGTACTGTACTCCGAAGTATGTAGGTATGTACCTTAAGTATGTACTGTACCTTGAATTCTAGTGCACAGTACGTATAGTATGGGGTAAGTAGATGCCTGCCCCTGATTCCCCAAGCTTACTCCCCACAAGCTATCCCGGCTATACTTGCACACGTGCTTCCTGCGGACAGGACTGCCGCGGAGTTCTTGGTCCGGAAAGTAAATGAACAGAGAGCAATATAAGGCTCTTACATATAAAAGAAAAACCAAAAAGAACAAAAAAAAAAAAAAAAAAAAAAAAGTACTGTAGTGTTATACGCTAGTAAACCCTGTTATTATTTAGTATCATATGTTTAGAAGTTGCGATCGAGATTTGTTACATATATGATGCTTCTTCCATGCTGCTTCTATAACCTGTTTCTGTGATTTTACAGTACACAGCAGACAGCTAGCTGCAACATTTATCATCATTTGCCGTGTAAGTTTCAGGTTACCTTACTATATGTGCTGTGCAGTATATGTACATGACACGCTGCGCAAAAGGACCTAATCTGAACCGAGAACCGGGCTAGCCAAGAGGAGAACCGGCACTTGCAACTAAGTTCACTAGTAACATGCCCAAGAGCCACCGAGATTCGATAGCTACCTAGGTAGTTTTGTCCAATCACAGCCCCTGCTTCCCGCCTCGAGCCACACTAGCGCGGAGAGGTAACAGTAACGATAACCAGTAACATAACCGGTAGCACCGAGTATAAGGTATATATAGGTACATACATACGAGGCATGTAGGTACAGTACCTACTATAGTACCCGCCCGGCCTGACCTGTTAAATTCAATTCAGTATCGACGCTACCACTTCTCCATCGCCGATCACTTTGATACCACCGTTCTGGACCTGGCACCAAGACATCTCCCAATACCGGTGCCTTCTCCGCATGGCAGCACCCGACGACAAAAGCCATCCTGAGACAGCATAGAACGTCTTGGGAACTGCCGCAAGCCACGCATATATACACTACTACGCTGCCACGCCGGCACAAGCAAGCCCTGGACCGCCTCGGTGCAAGCTTTTGAGTTGAGCTAGCGGCGCTCGCCATCGCCATCACCACCGACCGACCGCCCGCCCGCCCGTCCGCCCGTCCGCCCGTCCGCCTTGTCGCATCGATACGTTCGTTACATACTCGGGCTTCCGGATGACAGTTGGGTCTTCTTGCGACCACTGGACTTTGTTCCAGCTCCAGCTCCAGCCCTAGCTCCAGCTCCAGCCCCAGCCCCAGCCCCAGCTAACCTCGCCGCTGATATGGCGGCCGAGACATCGCCCCGCGCTGTGCGGTTTTCCCACGGCGACACCGACATGGCCCAAGACCCCGTCAAGCACCCGCGGCTCAGTGCTATCCCTACCGATTCCGATGCATCTGGCTCCGGCTCCGGCTCGTCCGAGTTCTCCCTCCCCGATCCAGCCGACCTGGAGCGCGACGACGAGGTAGCCGCCTTGGGCCCCTATGGAGAAGGCCCCCTGTCTGCCTCGGTCGCGTCGTCGGCGCCCAACTCGGTCGCCAACAACACTGGGTGGCAGCGAGCTGCGGGTCCTGGTGGTGGTGCCGATGCGTCCAGCACGAGTCCCACCATCAACGGCGTGGGCACGCGATCTATACAGCAGCGTCCGCATGTCGCCCGCACGCCTTCAAACACCTATGCCCCGCAGCGAGTCCCTGCCCAGCAGCCGACCACCCTTTCCATCCGATCCGTCTCCCGTCGCCGTGACCCCGTCGACAAGTTTCGTGACCAAGAACCCGCCTATTTGCGCATGATCCGCCAGGACCCTCTACCGAACGGCTACTTCGATCCGCAGACGCCGAGCGTCGACTACTCGGATGAAGACTCGGAGGGAGAGACGCCTTCGTCCGAAGGCATTTTCGAGGACCGCTTCAATGATGAGACTATCATGTTCCAGAACCTCATAGATGATACACAACCCACCGAAGATGACATTCGGGATCCTGTCAACCGGGAGCGCTTGGAATGGCATGGTATGCTGGCCGCAGTCCTGACCGGAGATGTTGTGAAGCAAGAGAAGCGCAGGTTGTTGGGAAGCTCTGAGTTTCAAGGAGCGAAGACCGCCCACAAGGCCGATTTATGGCTAGGCATCAGGTCGAAGACGACAGGCCGTTCCTTTGCGCTACAGCGAAAGATGATCAACGAGGCGCGGTCCAGTCTCGACCGAGACATTCACGAGATCACCCACTTCAACGTCCAAGGCGAGACCGAGGTAGGCAAGCCAGCTATAGTGCAGATCACAGACATCGTGACCAAGATTGAAAAATGTGAGAGTTTGTATTCGTCCTGGAAGGCCTTGCAGCTGGCTCATCCGCTGGCGGCGACTCCGTTATTCCAAGAAACTTGCGACGCTGTGCTTTCGTGGTACAATACCAATGAAATGATCAATACCGAGCTTTCCATCCTCAGGAAATGGGTGGGGAACACCGAGCTCGATTTTCAGAAGAAGGAGGCGGGATCGCCGAGTACGAATTCAAATAGTGAGACGACTTTCCTAGAGCGTCTCTTGAAAGAAGACGGCCTCACGTCGCTTCATGATGATGCCGATGAAGTATCGAAACAAGAACACGCCTTGAAAACAAAGACGTTGATACGAAGGAGCATGCTCGCGCCCATTTCAAGCACCATAGCAAAAGCCAAGGAGACTCTGATCATGAATTCAGATGCCTTCCATAAGCGGCACCTTCCGCCGTACATCGAGGAAATTCTCACCTTGATCAGTTTTCCCTGCCGTTTGATCGAAGAGATTATCAGCGTAAGGGTGGCCTATGCGCGGGGGATGAGAGAGACCACGCAGCAAACACCTATTCTCCAGGATCAAATGCTTTCACAATTCGAACTACTTCTGAAATTAGCAATTCGCATCAAGCAGGAGACCCTCACCGTCTCACAACCTCAGCCAGGATGGCAGCTACCGCCATGTATCGACGAGTCCTTCGATCAGGTTGTGCTCGATGCGTTGAAATACTATTTCAAGCTGCTGAACTGGAAGTTAAGCAGGAATAAAAACACTTTCAAAGAAGCCGAGATTCTGTCTCAGGAATGGGATTTTGCTAATGAGATTGGCCGGTATCTTCAAGGGGGCGACATTGAAGTGGCCGAACAGTTCAGTAACCTCACTTACAAGGTTCTCAGTAGGCTGAGCCAAACGTTCGAGCGCGAACTTCAGAGAAAGCCGAAGGAGAGTGCTGACGACATGAGCAAGAGGTATATGCAAATGCTAGACTCTGTCCGTGTCCGGCAAAGAATGTTGCAACGATTTTCGAGGCTGCTAAGCGACCATTACGAGAATGCCTCGGATATGAGTATCGCTTTAAACGCCGATAACCTGTCGGAGCTATACGAACGCCTTTCTCTCACGGGCCATTTCCTCGTCGACGAGTTTGATGGCATACAGATAATCGCCTCGCCTAGCCTGGTTGACCGTGATGATGAAGTCCGATCCATCTTGCGGACTTGCCTACACGACCAGATGTCGGAAGACCCAAACGACCCGTATATACTAATACTACGCCCTGAGGCTCCCCTTAGCTGGTTCGGAAACAGGAGTCCTCAATCGCTGAACTTTGAGTCCACCGACTTGAAGCTAGGCCAAATGCGTTTAATAACGGATGGCTCCCAGGCCCGATTGGCGCATGTAAGGAACGTATTTCTTGATAGAATAGACATGCACCTAGATCTGATTGTGGAGGCACGATCGAATCTGCACAAGGTCAATACAAGACTATTTGAGATTAGGAAAGTCGGCTTCAAGCTATCCAATACATTCATGGACAGCGTTGCCATTATTCGAAAGCAGACGCAAGACATGGACTGTCTCGACCTGATCCAGACCTGTTTTGTGTTCGCCACCGAATTTGGGAGACGATCGCTCCTTTACATGGATAGTAATCGCCGTCAAATGAACAACATAAAACTTACGAAACTCGGTTTGGACTGGGTCACTTTTATTTGCGACGATTGCAAAGTTACGGATCGCAAATCTTTCAGGTGGGCAGTGCCTGCCCTGGAATTTACGATGAGCATGACTACAGGTCGACATATATTGGGCCTGGGTGATGAAGAATTCTCCAGACTTCGCTCCAAGGTATCCGGTTGCATGTCCCTGCTCATCTCGCACTTCGATATTCTCGGTGCCAAATCGAATCAGGCAGCACAGTCGGAACGCGAGCGTATCGAAGCGCTCGTCGGACAGTTTAAAAAGTTCGATAAACACAGGAGCATCAGCGACGAAGAGGCTGCTAAGTTGATCCAGGAGCAGCGCCTTCAGAAAATAGAGGAGGTGGACGAAGTTCAGAGAGAGATTGTTACCGAAAGGCAAGGTCTTGGACGGGTTTTGGAAGTCTCCAACGAAGTCGATCGATCATTAGCTTATCTCTCGTCATCGGCTACGAACGTCACGATAAGGTGGCAACAAGGGCATTTCGTTGGCGGGGGTACCTTTGGAAGCGTATATGCTGCCATGAATCTGGACAGCGGACGTCTCATGGCCATGAAGGAGATACGGCTCCAAGATCCCAAGCTGATCCCACAAGTTGCGGCTCAAATCAAAGATGAGATGGGTGTTCTCGAAGTTCTCGACCACCCGAATATCGTCTCTTACTATGGTATCGAAGTGCACCGTGACCGCGTGTACATCTTCATGGAATTTTGCTCTGGTGGTTCCTTGGCAGGATTGTTAGAACATGGTCGCATTGAGGATGAACAGGTTGTTATGGTCTATGCTCTACAGCTTCTAGAAGGGCTGGCTTATTTGCACGAAAGTAGCATTGCTCATCGTGACATTAAGCCAGAGAGTGAGTGTCCTTCCATCCGTTGAAAGTGCTAATTTGAGGCTAAAAGGTGTCTAGATATCCTTCTTGACCACAATGGTGTTATCAAATATGTCGACTTTGGAGCCGCCAAGGTTATTGCACGCCAGGGACGCACGCTGGTCCAGAAAATGGCCGCTAGCCAACCCCAGAAGTCAATGACAGGTACACCTATGTACATGTCGCCCGAGGTCATCACAGGAGATAATCCTGGACATGATGGGGCAGTTGATATATGGTCATTAGGGTGCGTGATCCTAGAAATGGTCACCGGACGGCGACCATGGTCTAACCTTGACAACGAATGGGCAATCATGTACAACATTGCGCAAGGCAACCCGCCACAACTGCCCGGCGCTGACCAACTGAGTCCCCAAGGCATTGACTTCCTAAAGCGTTGTTTTGTCCGAGATCCGAAAAAGCGAGCAAGCGCCGTTGAGCTCCTCCAACACGAGTGGATAATGTGCATTCGTAATCAGGTCATCGAGCAACCATCAACGCCGAGCGACAGTAGCGGATCCGCTCAGAACACACCACATCCCACTTCGGCAGGAAGCAGGTCAAGCGCCGGGCCCGACGGGTTTTATTAGGAGTACCCGCCGACCGGGGCATTACCTACTGTCCTTATCACCTCAACGGACAGCGATACAGTCGCATTTCCTCAAATTCCTCCAAGTCGCGATGAAGGGGACACCGGTATTATACACGGCCTAGACGCAAAGGCCGTTGAGGAAATCACTGGCACTGCACCATTAATTATGACCATGCACGCGGCGCAGGAGTCTGTTAAAAGAGTCGAAGCCAGAGAGTCTTGTGCTAGAAAAAGAGCCGAGTCAGAGTCCGCAGCTGGTCAGGGCGTGATGAGTCCAGACATCGTAGATCTCGAATTCGGGCCTAGCTCTTACAACAGCCAACCATAGCGAATACGAACGTGGTGTGTGAGGGTACTTCGTGGACACCTAGGAGCTATTACCAGAATACCCTGCACAGCTCTAGCACTAGAGAAACAAGGCTACGGAGATGTATATCATGGGATGAGGATAGCCTCGTGTGAGCTGAATTGATCAAACAAAGGCTGCATCGGCGACAGGGCCTTCACCGAGGGAGAGTGTATATCTTGCTAGGCTACCGAACTAGCTATCTATATTTATAACTACATACTTTACGGGGGATGTTTTGGAGGAGAGGAATGGAGAGGAGAAGTAAGGTTGATCGAAGTAGGCGAGGCAAGCAGAGTGTATAGGTATTGAAGAAGTCGAGGAAAGGTAGGCCTTCTTCTTGTTGGACTTCCGTACTCCCCGTCTGTGTGTATTGATTAATCACGTAATTACCACAACTCAAAGAGGAGACCATTTCACAATAATAAATACACCTTTGGCCATCTCCCTCTTTTCAACTTTCTTAAGTTGTCATTGCTTATAGCGGTTAAATCAGTAAGTAGATGTAGTCTTAGACAGTAGAGAAAGATATTAGAAGCAATTCAAGATTTGCGCAATGGGCCTTTCTATTCTGTTGAATAATAGAGCTTGCTCATGCTGGCGAGTGCTTTGTTAGAATCCATATACAGATCGGTGATATGCACCAATTTGTCTAATAGTTATCGAACCCTTTCCATGTGTTGCTGAGGAAATAACCTTACCCTACTTGTCATCCCCATTTAGCTATTCCCCGGGCTATGTGTATTGTAAGCTCTACTATGGATACTACACCCTTCGCCCTTATTCGTCTGAATCAGCCTGGGCTACCCTACTCGGTCCCTGGAGCCCTGGGCAGAGACACACGTTGCCCAGGATGCTTTACGTCCTTTGTACGACACATCTTCCTCGGTCCAGTTACACCTCTATCAAATGCCATGCCTAGCCTCATGATTTGACTGGCTGAGGTCAGCTCATGAGGTGTGTGTATCTATCAACCCCACGTGGCGAACACCGGAGGCATGCTTATTCTTGCTCATAATGTGCTTGGTTACCCCCTACTTGATTATTGTGGATGCAGGAAAGGGGGGAAGGGTTTGTGTTGGTTGATTGTGGCTATCGTGGCTGGATTGGGTCTTGTAAGTACATTGCGACCTATGCAGCTACGTACTACGAGAATCTCCTCGCCATGTCATTTACATACTGTAGGGTTTATCTACAGGCAGGCGTGTGAAGTGTAGCCGACGTGGCTGGATCCGTTACTGTCACGAGTGGTCTCCCTGTACGTGGCGTTGCCGGCGTGATAGATCACCGGCAGTCTTGGTCTATCGTGGGCCTGATTTTATATTAATTGTTTCTCAATTGAAATCGTGGTTACGTTTATTAGACTCTGCGCGTGATGTATTGTCTTGTGATTCTTGGATTTAATATAGACTGTAGATAATAGAGCCGTTTCGTTTACTACCCTGATGTACTATGTATAGGTGTCGTCCTGTTGGCGAATACGAAGTTTTGATCATGTAACTGTTGTGAGTTGGATGCATTGTGGCTTTTTTAGATGTTGTCAGGATACATGAATTTTGATATCAAGCTGTAAAACTACCTTTCTGAGAGAAGCTTAAGTGCATAGTCATTATTTTGTTCCCAATAGCGGGGCTTATCTCGGTGATTTTATTTGTTCTGAACCGGATAAGCAGCAGCAGGTACGAGTGATATCCAAGTCGTATGACACTGAAGTATCCAACAAGTTCATGGCACGGTCCAACCTACCCTGTAGCTCGTGAACATCGAGCAACCAAGGCATGTAAGAAGGGTTCAAAAACTTAGATGAGGAGATCGGGGGTGTTCCTGGATGGCACGACGGGTCCTGTCGGACGATAGTGGTAATCTGACAACCTTCTCATGACACGACTGTGATGAGCGTGAAGCTGACCGGAAGAGCGGGCCAAGAGAGGCGACGACGACGCACACAATGATGTCTCCGAATATCGAATCACTCTTAACACATAGCGTCTATACATCGTTATCTACCACCCGTCCGAAACCGTAATATTGCTCACGTACAGACTCTAGTTGTTCCTGGGGTTATTGATTTTACGGCACCTCCTACCAGATGAGGGCCGGAGGTTACCTGGTCGAGGTGAGCATGACAGCATGGAATGACGACTTTTGCAGCGCCCTCAGCTGACCCCGATGCTCCCTTAAACTGGAGCTCCGTCACGGACTTTCAGCCCGATCTCTTAGCATTGCACTGCTTACGCGCGACGCGGACTACTCTAAACCGCGTGGCTACGGTGTATTGATGGGTCGCACGGCAGGTGTCAGCTAGGTGAGGGTGTATATTGACCGAGACGGAACATTGTATCTAC
The DNA here is from genome assembly GCA_022495065.1 of Xylaria telfairii. Taxonomy (NCBI): domain Eukaryota; kingdom Fungi; phylum Ascomycota; class Sordariomycetes; order Xylariales; family Xylariaceae; genus Xylaria; species Xylaria telfairii. The sequence continues at coordinate 130,805 of MU383888.1, forward strand.
CTAACCCACGTCTCTATACTCTGTTACGGAAGCTGGGACTTTTGAAGATGGCTGCGAGACTGGCTAGTTGCAGAAAATGGCTTTTCGGCTGGGACGTGGTGCTTTAAAACAGTACCGACGCTATTGTCTTGAATTCTGGACCTGACGTAGTTGTATCCAGCTCACCTCCTTGTCTCCGCCACGTACTCAGAACTGCTGTGAAGTGGTATTTCTTGTGCCCGACTTCAGGGGTGTGCGCGCACATCATGCAGCTCTGACGCGTGTTTCCGTACGCTATCATGCCAGATAGGGAGGCGACTTGCATAGGCGAGATATTCTTTCCACGTGGCTTCGTTTGAACACCGAGGAGTTTCTGGCATCATGATTATAGATATTGGGTATGTCCTATAGGAGTCGCTTCGCTTGTGGCGTTTTAGTGAGAGGACGTAGACTTGCATCCATGAACCCTGGGAGTATCTATGCAGATTTCGGTGCTCGTCGCTACCAGTTGTACCAAGCGTCACACTATCTCGTTGACGTGTGGCACTAGCTCCTCCGTCCATCGCAAACCTACTCTGGGTGCATCGACGCCATGGAAGCTTCGGTCCTGTGATCGGCTCCCTAACGACGCCACTGGGGCGTAAGGCACTAGTCCAGGGGAGTAGTCATGGGGTAAGAAATAGCGAGAGGCTGAAGGAGCTGGAGGGAAAGGCGGCGCCTTGGGTATTTCTTGCATAAGTGTCATGTATAACAAGAAGGTGTAACACGGTCGACGAATTGGGTGAGCCTGTTCCGATTCCGCCAAGTTCTTTGACGTGATCAGTGAGACATCTGGCCGGAGAAACAAGCTGGCGTCATGGGCGTTCGACACAGCTTACGGTACCTCACCTAGATAGTTCCTTTAGTTTATTGTACGACCTAATCTTAAACATGACCCGTGATGAGCGAGGCCTAATAGTTTGGGCTTAGATTCGGGAAAGCTACGGAAACGGTTGTGCGGAAAATGCCGCGAACTACTGTAGTTTGTACCAGTTCGATGTCTTAATCACCCCGCTATCACAAGGGGCTAGTCTGGCAGCTCGGTGTAAGATACGTTCGCGGAAAGACTAAATTATTAGGTGCAGTTGAGATTCAGCACAAAAGTACAGAATGTTCTGTTGGTTGAGGAGCTGCGTTAGCCTTAGCCAAGACACTCAGCTCGTGGTTAGTCTTACATGATATGCTGTTGTGGGCGATCTGCCAGGAACAAAACGTGGCCCCGGTAAGGCGGGGTTCAGTGGAAGCCCCGTGATGTCTTACAATGAGGGTTATGTAAGTCTACTGCACGATATCGGGAAGGGGTTGTCTATACTCGGGGGTGCTGAGCAATATATCCCCCCCCAGGCACCGATGCTATGCTCGATGTTGATAGTTACATAAACCCTTCAATTGAGTGCCTCTCTTGGTACCTGTGCAACAATTACTGAGCAATTCTACACATACGTTTTAGCAATCTCCAAGGGATGAGTTGGCTGAACTTGAGCTCCATATTAGGCCACCCGCATTGTGGCGTTCGACAAGCGTTGGCTGACTTGCATTATACTAGTGTAAGTTCATGAGGTCTTAAAGTGGCTAAGACAGAAATAAAGACCGCTTTTCTTCTTACGGTAAGATCATTCCTGATGTTAAACGGGGTTAAAAGTGTAAGTATTATGTTGAGCGGAAAGAACGAGAGCCAGCTCTCAGCAATCTTTCGCCCACGTTCTGCTTTTTGCCCGACTACAGTACTGTAGCTACTCATACTAGTCGATGGGTGTACCCCGCATAGTACCCGCGGCCAAGAATAGCCCAAGTATACACTATGATGGATTGACGTGCTGCGGGCGGGCGCACGGGCGAAAACGCGGCATAATGGGATGAGGTTGCACTGCTGAAGCGAGGGTAATCAGCGGCTCTGGGAGATTGCTGGATGGTGGGTATTTTCGGATAAGCGCTGGCGGGAAGAATTTGGAAATCATATATGTACTACTTGCATGCATAAAAACATTTTGTTCACTCGGTCATCGATCACCAGGCCACAAGGCCGTGCTCGTGCTGGATGGCTTGAGAGCTGCTACCGTTCGACGTCGAGTCTGGTAGAGTCTGGTAGAGGTGTGTGTGAGACGGCGGTAATTCGAACACGACCTTCGGCACGGACTCCTATTTTGATTGATGGGGTAATTCCGACTGGTAAGGTGATTCTTGCCTGAGTCCTGTTTCTCAACGGTACGCTCGAGGCAGAAAGAATACTACATAGTAGGTATGAGTACTGTAGAGACCAAATGGGCTAACCTTGGACTAAATCGCACTAACCTAGATCATTCGGTAGTGGGATGGAATGAGACAGGCCAGCTAGCTTCAATAATCGCGGTACCTTGCATCTGAGGTGTGTCATCTGACTCTGATTCTCGATAACGCTACGGGGGATAAGATGCTGGTAGCGAGCCGATGAGTAAGATAAGTAAGATAAACAATTTCCAAGCCTCCGAAAGAATGTTCGTCCACGTGTATTTAAATCTTTAAGCTTTACTGTAGACTACTGTAGGGCAGGATGTCTTCTAATTGGCAATATGCGACAGCCTGGGAATGCCAATGTTCTCCCGAATGGGTACTCAAAGCTACGACGGAATTAGGGAAGGGAAACCCGGCGAGATCGTTTGGGTCCTATACTATTTGTGTGTTTGTAGGAAGACTGCGAAATAGTCTTGATAATTCGTCAAGATCCTTCGTTCGTTACATGCGACAGGTAGAAGTGGTCCGACTTGCCAACTTGGGAATTCCTGTCAGCGCCCGGTCAGGGGTATACCTACCACCCAGATCCCTAGATAGCGTGCGTGCTGCCAGGTAAATGCCTGTTGTGAGCACCGAAGGACCCAGTAAGATTGAAGGAGCCGTCGCAAAAAAAGCCCCGAAACCGTGGAAAGATAGTTTCTGTTTCAAGAATTCTTGCAAAGTAATCCAGCTGCTTGTCATCATCTCCTGCAGTAGTTATGGGTAATTATCCCCACTACGCTCGTGAAATGAACTGCACGCAATGCCGCGCGTCTTCGTCTCTGAACACTCATGATGGTGCGCGAGGGTGTGCACCCACCTGTATGGTATGATGCGAACACTTCCGCTCCTTTGCATGTCGCGACGGCTTCATCCGGGCGTCTATGTAGGTGAGTTACATCGCCTTGGAAGGTGTAATAAGACATATTCATAATGAGAAGCGCCCACGTGCACAAATTTGGGGGGCATTGGGGTCAGGAAAGCTTGACCTTGGACATTTTTATGCCGCGACAAGCGGTTACAGAGAGCTGGGTTACATGCTACCAGTTATTTAAAGAGCACATACTACATATACAGTAGAGGTGAAAGAGGCCAGGTTACAACCCGTTTTCTTGCAAGGAGGGGGTTGCGTGTTGTAGGTATCTTGGTTTTAATCAATTTTGTTGGGGGGGCGTCACATCGCTCTGTGAGTCCATATTTCGGCTACCTACACTACGGGTTACTCACCGCTCAAAGCGTGGAAATGACGGAAAAGGCAGATCTACTGCGTAGTCGTAAAGGTATTAAACTGATTATAGTGTAGCATCACCCCAAGCCATCCCACCACTTATGCCCTCCACTACTGTATGAGAGAAGCTCGGTAATCCGGCCGACGATAGACGCAACAACCTGACGCGGGCTGAGCATATGCTAGGATGATGATGTATACTAACCTTAGTCTTAGAGCTGGGGCTAACGTGCGGATGGCTGCATCGGGGGCCAGCCTCTGCCGAGCTCAGATGCAGACCGTAAGTATGCTCTTGATTGACCGCTTCAAATAGGACTCATCAACAGCTGCAATGTGAAAGGAGCAATTGCTGCTCGAGGGCTGTGTTTTGTCGTCTTTCTAGAAAATCCAAGAGGGGCGACGGAGAGATGATAGCCAATGAAGGTTGTACACGATGGCCCTCTTGTTTCATGGCCTTGCACCAAAGGACTTGTCAGCCTCTTGTTTTCGGTACCCAGCTGCTGTGCTCCGTTCTCGAACGAGGGGCTATTGTCACCAACGGTTGGCCCCCGACCAATAGGGAAATAAGACCGCGAGGGACTTGGTCACACTTCCACCAAGTCCAATCAAGGCTGGAGGGTGTTATGTATCTGCGTATAGAATGTGTGTGCTCAACGTGGTAAGGCCGTCATCACCATGTTCGCTCCGCTCCGGATATTGATTGATTCAGAAACTCGGCCGATTCGACTGCTTGTGCCATCTGACTGGCTCAATCACTACTGTGTATGAGGTGACGGCTTCAGTGGTTGCATGGCACGAATGCATCGTACACTACTTAAATCACGACTAGGTTCCTGTCTATATAGTACTGTACTGTACGTGACATTGATTCGCCGACCTTATCCATGAGATGTACCAAAGCACTATATTGTTTACCACGAGGCTGTTAGGCGTGAGCGCGCTCGGACTCCGTAACTCTTGGACAGCCAGGATGCTATCTGCACCACCTCATAATACGGTGCAGTACAGTACCGTATGTTGAGAGTGTTCTCAGCTTAGTGTAGTTACTCAAACACAGCATACGAAACAAGTCAAAGACGCGAGAAGTGCAAGAGACAATGCAGCTCTTTGCCCCCTCGCCCCATTACTGCGGACAGATGTATACTAGAAGGAGGAGGCATTTAATATTTTTCAAGTCCCAAGATATCACTCACCCCTGCCTTTCATCCCACATCGCAAGGCACAACTGCAGGCATGGATGGAAGGTAAAAGTTGGTTTCACGACGCTGATTCGCTCGTGCCTGGATTCCGAGCTCAATTAGGCTAGGGATCCTTACACCAAACCGCACTATTGCACCAGAGCAAGTGCAAACCTAGCACGAGAATGCTTATAAGATCCGGGCCTAAGCATGGGGCCTGCGCTACTGTGGTGGTGCTTACCTAGGATACAGTACTGTAGGTCTTGCTATGGGCCATGAGATCTAGAATATACCCTCCTGTACTGATTGGATCTGGGTCGCGACGGGTCACGAACTGCATCGAACACATGGCACCTGTCGGGCCTGGTTCCTGGCAACATGGCCACAAAGCACATCTTGGCAAGCCCTTGGGCCATCTAGACAACCTGAAGTGCGAGAAAGGGGACGGAAAAGGCGGTAGCATAAACAGAGGGCGTTGAAGCAAGCGGTGTGCCTGATGCCGAGGCTACAGTACTATTATGGACTGTAGCGTGCGCACTACCTACGACACTATGTTGTGCTGGAGCCTACTGCCAGGATGTACAGTGTGGCCATCACCTCGCTTCTACTGTAGTAGATCTGTTCGAATCCAATCGAGGAGAATCGGAGAGGCAGAATGGGGGCCGTTTCCGCGCATTTCCAGCCTGTGGATTGCAACGCTGTTGGGCACGGCGGCCGAAACTGTGTAATTTAGTTGACGCCGGCCCCGAAACCGCAACGCGGCTCGATTAATGAAGAAGACGAAGCAGGCTTCTATTTCCATTCTAGATTTACAGTACACTAAGTCACCCTCATCGCCAGATGCTGCATTATGAGTACAACTCTGCACTTATACTACACTACCGGTCCACAGCATCACTTCCCGTTGTATACTACTAATATTACCCGGCGGGTTAGGAGACATGAAGCAAGCGCTATTTTCAACAATGCAAACAACCCTTGTTTGAATACAGAGTAGGTAGGGTTAGTGAGGTTGGTTTCTTTTGCAGCCCCAGTCCGATCGGTGGGCACCACAGCGATCGCCCGCCGCCCGTTCTAGTGTGGCACCACAAACGGTGGTTTGCGTCTCCATAAGTTTATGTACAGCTTTGCTGGTGATCCCATGCTGCTGTCTCAGAACATGGGTGAACTCGTGGATACCGTCTTTTACCACATATGAAGGGGTTGGGTCCTATACACTACCCAGATTGCCTCAGCACTAAGCCAGGACACTAGTATAGACGGTGAGAAGAGAAGAAGATTAATGAGCATTGGCAAGGCCTCAAAGGGAACAAAGCTCGAAGAATCTTGTCATTTCCCAGGCTATATGGAGGGCTAATTATGTGCATATGCATCGTGCAAAACAATCAATTGACATACTGTACCTTGACCCTACCTTTTCAGTTCTGACCGCCTGTATTGTAGGTATATACTAATCGAGTCGACCCCTTTCATTTGCTCGTATTGTCATCGTCGGTCAATTCCTCTTGCTCCTCTCTCCCCTGGATAATCCTTCCTTTGTTTTGCCCTCGACAACTGTGCTGTAGCTGCTGTAGCTGCAGCTTTGAGCGAAACGAAACGAGTGGCGCGGGATCAGCAGCGTACATAGGTCAACACAAATAATCGTGGACGGATAGCCTGCATCTTTAACCTGCATCTGCACGTCTGCACGCCCCCCAGCCCAAGGTCCACCCTCCCACACACACCGAACCGCCAGCACCACACTATCCATTGCCCATCCTACGACTCGCTGCTGCGGAGCTGCAGTAGGTGCCTCGATCGAGGAGTGGTGGTGGTCCGTAAAACTAGCTCAGCCAGCTGGCCTGCGGAGTTTCTTGGCTCGATTCGATGAAGCGAGCGGGAGCAAGCTTACTTCCTACCAGAGCATAGCACTTTACCCACCCCTCCTTCGACGTTCACTTATCTATCTGTGCCTTGCTCCGTACTTCTTCCTAGCTTCCCGCTCTCTTTCCTCTCACTAGCTGAGGGCAATCGGTGTTGCATCGTTGCTGAGCTGGTCTATTAACCTTGGTCTTCCTCGCCCTTGGTTTTGGGAGCGTATGCTCTTGTAGATGAGCGGGTTCTCGTAGAGACTCGTTATATTCAAACTTCCTGTCACTCGTTTCACCTCCCACTTACCCTTCTGCTTCGGAAGCTCATGGCTGTCTTACCGGCTCGATTTATTCGGATCTTGAAGTGTTAGCTAAGCCTGGTAGGTTTCAGTTTACTTGTCTTGTTTTATGTGGACAATGTCTTGGGTATCTGTTCTGCCTGCACATATCTTCAGTGGGTTTGGGTAGGCGTCTTGCTTGATATCGACCTACGAGCTAGTCATAAATGTCGAGGATAAGTCACGAACCTAAGATTGAATATGCCTTAGGCACTGGGTCTATTGTGGCATGCACTTGAACAACACAATTACCTTACTTAGTGCACGGATATCTCTGGTAGTTATCTACGAATTGCGTATAAAGACTAACAGTTTCCTCTCCCAGAGCCTTTCGAATATAGGGGTATTTTGGGGATCTAGGAGGGTTCGGTTTGGTAGCGACTCGCCAGACGACCGATTATCTATTCTGGAACCAGGGAAACCGTGGATCTGACCACCTCCTCTTCGTCTGACCTCATGGATGTACTGTCTGTGGTACCACTTTGATTCTGTCAGAGAAGCCCGCAACTTTCGTAACGCTGGCCCGACGACACCCGAATCCTTTAACGACTATTTTATGAACACTTGCGCGCTTGCCACCAATTTTGGGACAGTTTAGTCTACTTCACACTGGATTGACCTTTTTAGCTTGCCTTAAGACAAGGTTTGCACCAACTTACCGATATATCGCCTTACACTCAACCCTCACCATATTCACCATGCTCAAGCGTGATAACGGCACGACAGACCATGATAGACTGGTCATCGTGCTGAGTACGGTACTCGGCGCTGTCGGTGTCGTACTAATAGCACTAGCGGTGTTCTGGTTCTTGCGGAGCAGGCGGAGGCATAGGTTATTTAACAGAGGCCTGACGCCTATCGGTGACGACGAGATAGCGACATGGAAAGTGACCCGGCCACACGAGAAGGACTCGGAGACGGAGCGATACACAAACCACGGGTCCAAAGACTCCACGAGCTCGGCCCGGATACAATACCAGAAAGGAGGAGCGGGCCGACCTTCTACAGACGTGGCCGCCACACCGCGGTCCTTTATTCAGAATAGCTTCAGTCTCGACCTACCTAGGGCCCCCGAAGCAGCGGCTTTCGCGCGTGCTCCTAACGCACGAACAGGACTCACCGATGAGACGGTTCCTGGCGACGACCCCTTCGTACCGCAACTAAAACGCCAGCCGTCACGGCTTCAAAAGTTGCCGCCGAACACGCCTAAGAACCTTAGTCGCGCGAATAGCCGCACCAGAACTGCGAGGAGTCAAAGCCATCCCGAGAACTGGCAAAGCAGCGCAGACTCGTCGCCCACTGGAGCGAAGGATGCGAACTCGCGCAACGGACACTCGCGGCTCTACTCTTCGTCGTCGATCCCGCCGAAGATGTCCAGCGAGGACAAGGAATTGCTAGCAGGCCTGTCGGCTCCGCCTACCCCTCGTCGATACGATATGATAGGACAAGCACTAGGGTAGATTGCGACCCGCCGCCCATGCTTTCTCTATGACACGGTAGTCCTGGCTAGACTAGGCTCGACATTTGAGAGGTGGGCCGGGTCCGTCTGTTTCGCGTCGACCCAAGCTAGGAACTTGGGCGACACCAAAGGGTCGGCTCGGCCCCGTCCGTTCTAGCTGATGGTGATTCGCTTGCGAACACGCTATTTCGGAAATCCCATCCCAATAACCTTCTATCACACTCTTCGGCCTTACGCCTGGTTGCGGCGCTAGAGAGTCGAATGAGACATACGACACGCTGCAGCATAGGACACGGTCTTGGGTTTCTTTTATCCCGCCCCTTCAACCTGGATGAAGACGTGCGCGCACGTTCTATCACTTAGAATGACACTTTTTTTCATTTTCAGTCTTTTATCTTCTATGTATATGGAGTTTCCGGGACTTAAACGCCCGTTGAGATGTGAAGGATATACCCCTACAGAATGGCATTTTTAGGTTGGCCATTACATACACGGGCTAGGAAGCCTTTCCAAGAGCCACAGCTCTTTTTTTTCTTCGATTTCTTGAATTATATACGGTTGTTGAAATATGGTGCGTCGGGACACATCCGCAGAGCGCGGGATCGTGCATTGTTTCTCTGGACTAGGTCGGGATGACACAGAGGTAACTCATGTTGATTAGAAGTAGGGGTATGAAGATAAGACATGGAGATGGCTTTCTTGATGCTTGGTTGCGCGGGGAGGGCATGTGCTAGATGACTTTGTGTATAATTAATTACACAATCGTTGTGGAACTTCGAGGAACCGCTCCGCTGATATTGTATCGAGAAAAATCAATTGCAACTATTATTATAATCCTTTGTTTCTCCTGTGTGGTGTTAACAACTGCAAGAAGTCTTCTTGTCTGAAGCTTGTATACCCGGACTTACCTAGCCTTGCTTTCCCTCCTATACTGCCCCCTATTACCTGACTATGGGCAGGTAAAACTCCCGGAGATGAATGTTAACATTGCGCAACGTCTCGATTAAAGCGATGCTTGACACAACATTAGCCTATATTGGGATGTAAACAAAAGTGCACAATTAGGTGGCGTCTATCGCAATTTGTCGACTATTGGTAGATGAAAATGGCTGCAGCGTTTAGCGTGGTAACAAAACGAGGCAAAATGATCTTCCTATAGGTTCGGTTGCCGTTATAATAAATAGAAAGACCCTATTATACAATGCTGACCTGAGGCGGGGTATGGTAACATGCCTTCTCGTTTTTCTGCCGTCAACCTAAGCTAATCAAGTTTTGTTTTTGTTGCGCGCCCTTGGGCCTATCGACAACATCGTTTGCGCAAGCTCCTTTATTTGATGGACTTGAGATCCTCAGGGTCGAGAACACAACGCGATGGCATCATGAGCCGTGGGCTTCGTCTTTGTTTACCCTAGACGAAGGCAGTAAAGCTGGCTGACCACATCTCAGAATGGGGTATGCACATTCTTGTCAATAAATATGCGGGCTCGGCTGAGGCTATCGATATCGTAGCCATCAGTGCCAGACGACAAGGGCTACGCTGGCGGAACGTAAGTAGTGGATACCTTGGTCGAGCCTACCGCAGACTTTCAAAGATGCCGTTGGCTTCACTCAATCTCTCTACATTCGATATCTGTGGATTGATGGTATCTGCATCATTCAAGGAGATGCAGCAGACTGGATCCACGAGTCGGGAAAGAATGTTCGATGTCTACAGGAACGCATTCGTGACCCTAGCGGCTGGCTGGGGAGATAGCAGCACATCGGGATTATTCTCTACGTCGCAGGGCAAATTGGTGGCCGAACTGAGTTTTAAAAACCACCGTTGGTCATTACACACATTCAAATCACATACCCAACACGACTGGGCAACGGGTGATCGTGAAGGGAAGAGCCCTCCTCTTTGTTCAAGGGTGCTTGGACTTTCTAAGAACGCCTAATTTCTCCAACAGTGTTAGTTCCACCAAGCATGATTTGTACTTCGAATGTTTCAGTCATATGGCCTGCGAATGTGGTTATACGAAGAATTTATTTTCCGAATCCTTCTCAGATAATGGTACGAGGAAGCAGAATTTCTTCAAAGTACTAACCGGCCTCACTGAACGCTTGGATGCTGAGAATGAGACGGACACGGAATTGAATGTCGTCGATGATCTTGATGAATCTGACAGCGCCTGGTCAGACTGTTCGTCTTATTGCTCGACTAATTCCTCGTCTTACAGAAGCGAATCAGATCAGCCAAGCATTGAACTATGCTGGAGAGAAACAGTCTGTGATTTTTCCAAGTTACAACTAAGCTTTGAGTCAAATAGACTCCCTGCCATCGGGGCTATAGCTCAACAGATTTCTAAGTATCGCCCTAACGAGTCGTATCTAGCTGGTTTCTGGTCTGGTTCTTTTCTCTACGATTTGCTGTGGCACAGAGGAATGGGACACGGTCGCCGCTCCTTATCAATTCCTGAAGGGCCGTGGGCACATATAAATCCAGGAATGTCTCGAGATGGGCCATCCTGGTCTTGGCCTTTTTGTGGCGACGTGGTTGACTGGTGGTATCACGCTTATCGCTTCGACCTCTTCGATGCAAACAAAGCCAAAATAATTGAAGCCAAATGCTGGTACAAAAAGAATAATTCTTTTGGAAGCCCAGAGAAGGCTTCACTAATACTACGCAGTGAGCTATTCCCTTGTTGGATGATACGAAAGTCAGAGACGCCTAAAGCGATAGACTCTACGGCGCTACGATGTTGCTTTGAGTTTAGCTTACGTAACATTCGCTGCTACATAGACATGCCTGACGAAAAAATATGTTAAAGAGCACCCTTTGGGGGTTAGTTATAGAGTCTATATATTCTCCATTGTAGAGGGGATTGAAAAAGGTGGGGAGTTTCAAACCAAGTTCTACATGTTGCTCCGTGCTGTGGACCGCCAGAGAAATATATTCAGGCGAATAGGCGTGAGAGAATGGGAGAAGAACCCGGAGCAGAATTCCAAAGTCCCAGCGCAGCACAACCCTGCCGAACACGAGAAGATCGGGGAAGAAAAAACTTTTGTCACTAATCATTTGGTTTGTAGCAAGGGGTGCGAAACGGTTTGGGGGGGTATGGAATACGGACGCAATATTTCAAAAAGTCTTGGATGAGTTGGCAACGCTTGAAACTATGACAATCATATAATCAAGGGCCTTCCTGACATAAGAATTGTCTGATTTAGGAATTGATCGGCGCCACAAAATGGGCAGTCGTCTGGGTTAGATACTGTCACATAGGTAGAGTTTCATTCCTTTCATAATGATAGTAGCTAATACAGCTATGGACTTCCAGTTCTGCCACTATGATCTAAGTAGGTATATCATGAAAGAATATATAATAATTAGTGCGGTAGAAATACAAGTACATCAACGCCATCTTGATACAAGTATCTACCACAACTAGGGACAGCTGCCAGAGATGTCACAAGCGATCTTCTCCGCTAGAGCATCTGGTGAGGCGCACTTAGTTAGCATTGAAACCCAATGGAATGAAAGGGTTTGTCAAACTCACAGACAATGGACTGGGGGTGGCCGGGAGGCAGGAAGGGAAAAGAAGAGGCGTCAACCACCCTAAGTCCGTGGACGCCGTAGACACGCGCTTTAGTATCAATTACGGCATTAGGAGTCCCGGGCTTGCCCATGGCGCAGGTGCAAGATCCGTGGTATATAGTCTGGAACATGCCACGGATCGCTGCCTCAATGTCGTCGTCGGTGACGACATCGGACCCAGGGTACGCCTCGTCCCCCACTAAGAAGCCGTCAAGGGCACTCGAAGCCCAGAACTCGCGGGCGCGCTTAAAGGCGCCGATGCACACTTCTATATCCGCGCGGTCAGTGAGGTAGGCCGGATCGATCGCGGGCGGCACGGTGGCGTCAGCCGAAGTAATAGTGACGGAGCCTCGTGACCTCGGGGTCTGGAGGACGATGTCGATAGCTGCGTACGCCGTGCCGTCATGAGGGTCTGCCAGCGAGGGGACGCTATTGTTGCCTATGTAGCCGGACAGGGCGATATACTCGAGCTCGGGCCAATCAGCCGGATACTCCTTGGCTAAGATTTTGGAAGTGCGCTTGCTGAACGTTTCTGCTCGCGTCTTATTGGGGAGCTTTTCCCAGGCAAGGAGATCGGCGGTTGAGCTCGTAAGTAGACCAGTCGCTGACTCCTGAAAAAGACGGTTCTGCTCGGCTGCAAAGGCAGGGTCGCCAAGTGATGAGGTCGTTATCGCATTGATGCCGCGGGTGATGCCGAAAAAGATATGATCCTGCATGTTTTTGCCAACGCCGGGGAGGTCGGCCACGACGGGAATGTTAAGGGACCGAAGCAGATTCGCATCTCCTACACCAGAAAGCTGAAGGAGCTGCGGCGAGTTAATAGCACCAGCTGATAGGATAACCTCTTTACGTGCTGAAAGGGTATATTTTGCCCCTAGGGTTTCTACTTCTACGCCCGTTGCTCTTTTGGAGTTGTCGAAAAGCACTTTAGTAGCCAGAGTTAAGGGGTATAGGGAGTAGTTTGGGTCGTTGAAGCGGACAAAGGCCGTTTCAGATGATGACCGCAGCATGGTTGTCGCATCAATGGTGAACATGGTCCAGGCATGTCCAAGGAGGCGACCGTTCTGAAAGCCTTCGACGAGTGGACGAATACCAATTTGGGTGAATGCCTTGACAGCCCAGGTTGGGAACGCATAAGCCCAGTTGGGAAACGATAGGGAGACCGGACCGTTCCCAGTACCCAGCGCCGAGACATCAAAGTCTGGGGTGGCATTTTGAGCTCGGAGTTGATTATTTGGTGGCGTAAAGTTGAGGCTATTCCAGAGTTTCAGTTAGTGATATAATGTTTTAGTACCCAAAGAATGGAGAGTGGTGAATGTTGGAGGCTTAGGGAAGGTCATAAAATCATCCTGGAACTTAAAAAGGGGCAGTGGCACTCGGAAGTTTACCTCTTCTCGAAGTAAGGAAGCAGATTGTCAAAGGTGTAACTTTCATCTCCAACCTGTTCCGCCCACTTCTTATAAGCACCTGCAGTGCTCCTATGGTAGACCATGAAGTTCCGTGCTGAGCATCCGCCTAGCATCTTCCCACGAGGATAGTGCAGTGGAGCGCCATAGGCAGCCTGGAAAGTAATTAGCAAGACTAGAAACACGAAATACTGTCGGGCCAATCAACTTACCGGTTGGGGCGTTGTTACATAGCCCCAGTCAGCTAAAGGCTGCCAGTCTTTCACTGATCTTCCAATATAGTCGTAGGTAAAGCCCGGGATCTGGCTGTGGTTCCCATTGCTAAGCTCATAGAAAGTCCCTGCTTCGACGACAGCAACACTACCAGCCCCTTGTTCGACTAGCCTGCTGGCGATCGTGAGACCCGCATTCCCACCCCCGACCACGATGTAGTCGTAGGTTGCGTCAAATCCTGGAATTCCAAACGATGATCCTAAAACCCGACCACCGAAAGTGTTGCTGAAGGGATTGCCAGGAGCTGCTGATACAAGCCCAGCTGCCAAGCAGACAGCTCTTATTTGGCTCCTCATCCTGAAGTTGCTCGTGTCAACCGCGAATGAAGATTTGCGTGTCACGAGAAACAGAAACTTCGCTGAAAGATCAGGGAACCAATTGGTATATAGAACAGATTAGAATTGCCCAAAAGCGTAGTGGATGTGAATGGAATCGACGGCATTCCTAAGTACGGCCATTGTTGGATATTTATATATATTTTATATATTCATTTGATCCCGAAAAGTACCATTCTAACTATAGCTACAGCTGAGGCTTAGTGGGCTGCTCGTCGGCGATATCCGTTTGTGCTCTAGAGTATTTGAGTCCGAGATAGAGGATGGTATACCTGGCTCTATTCTAAGTGTGGGATTAGCCGTATTGAGAAAGGTACAGAGACTAGAAAATGCAAAAAGTAGGTTAAAAATGAGAGTAGGAATCCAAAAAGAGGTTGAAAGCGCGGGTTTCACGGACCGAGTTGGATGGATGCGTGTAAGTAAGGCTGCTTATGAGACAGGGATGAATAGGGCACAGGGGGCTCAGCTGGGGGATCCTGATGAGGGCCTACGAAATTTGAGCGCTACTAGACCACTTGAATGGTAAGGCATTACGGCGAGCTGGCTGTGGCTTCGGCGTCCTGAAAATCAGCTGGGAATTATTATTTGTAGGGTGGGTTTGCGCAGAGCATGTGGAATGACAGGTCCACTGACCGGATGAATCAGCAGTACTCACCGAGAAGCTTCAGTTAGGACTTTCGGACGAGAATAATAAACGAGCGCACGTGGCCATATTTGCAAAGTGTTGGTTGTTAAGTGATTCACCCAATGTCAAATATCCGTAATCTGAGCCTATCCAAATATAATTCGCCCTCACTCCTATATAACGTTTTCGGCCGTTGAGTCGCACAGCGGATCACGAAGAACGGGTTTCGTCACTGAAAAGTTTTAGGCCTGCTAAAGATGCATTTATTGGAATTTAAAATCTTGAGATTAATTTGCATCTGATAATCAAACGATGACTTTTAAAATACGGAGTCCGGGCCGGGAACATGAACACAGGGGGGTTTAATATAGATTATTTTCGACCTATATAGAGACTTGCGTAGACTACAGAAACTAGGTATAGAAGAACTACAAAATTGTTTAGTCCATAGTAATAACGGCGCGGTAGCGGACCTTGCCACTTAACATCGCCTCTGTGGTGTTTGGTTAGCCTTCGGGCACGCTTAAGAGGATGGGTTCGTCAAGTACACTTACCAAAAGCCTCCTGTGCCTTGTCGAGAGGGAAAGTCTCGACTTCAGACTTAAGACTGTTTATACGGGCGAACTCGATCGTCTCCTCGGCATCATAGTAAGTACCAACCGGGGAAACGTGAACGGAATTGCCACGCATCATCATTTCATTGGAATCAACAGTGATAGCGCCGGATTGTGGGAAGCTAAGGATGACTAGTTTGCCGTAAATACCAAGGCCTTTGACCAAAGGCACCATGGCGGCCGTCTCCATAGCCGTCGTAAAGATAGCCTGCGCTGATCCCAGCTTCTGGAGAGCTTCACCGGGATCACCTGCCGTTGAGTCGATATACTCGTGTGCACCCAACCTGCGTACCGAGGCTTCTTTTCCCCGCCCTCGAGAAATGGCAACGACGCGAAAGCCCATTTTGCGACCAAACTGAACAGCCATGTGGCCCAAACCGCCAAGGCCCTGCACGGCGATGGTGGCACCGGGCTTTAGGTTCGCAGCCTTAATGGCGCTAAAGACGGTGCAGCCGGCGCAGAGCATGGGAGCGAAAGTGGCGGCGTCGATATCATCGGCCACACGAATAGCGGCCTGTGCACGGATAATGCAGTACTCGGCGTCTAAGACATAAATGTAAGTACTCCCATGAAATTCAATCGGTCGCTATCGTCTGGATATAACGGAGTGTGCTATTAATGAGTACACGGGGTGCTAGGGAGAGTAAAAAAAAATAATAATACGCACATCCACCGTCCTTGGTTACGCCATTAACCACGTATGGTTGGCAGAACTGGTACAGCCCCTGCTTGCACAATTCGCAGCTGCCATCGTGGCCGCCATGCCAGGCACCGCCAATGCGTTGACCGACAGACCAGCCCTGAACAGCATCGCCTACGGCAGCCACCCGGCCAATTATCTCGTGGCCAGGGACGACTGGGAATCCGGCACCCCAGACGTTGTTCTGGGCGAAGACCTCGGAGTGGCAGACACCGCAAGCTTCGACCTTGACGAGGATCTCGCCGCTGGCTGGCATCTTTAGCGGAACAGTCTCGATAACCAAGGGTCCGCCCAGTTCCTTGAAGGCCGCCTGCTTATATGTTTTGGGGAGACTCATTGTTCTGGTGCCTGTAGCTGTTCCGGTAGATGTTGTTGTGGGGATGGCTTTGATAGTTGGTAGAAACAAGTCTTCATGTGTTTAATATGGCCTACAGACTTGGTAAATATGGGTAAGAGAATGAGAGTTTTTGAAGACAAACGGGATATTCTGAAGAAGAGAGGTGTTGTGATGTACATCAATTGGCACCCCTGAGAATCTGCACATGATAAATTGCCGTCATAGTGGTATCTGTACATAGTCCTAAATAATTATTAATTGAACGTGCGGGCAATATTTCGGGCGTAGGCATTAACAACGGCGTTAGGACCGATGCGACTGCAGCGGTCTCGTGCCAAGTAACTATTTACATAGCGGTAATGAACATAGGGATGGTGAATGATAAGACAGCTAGTGGCTCTGCATGCTCTCGGGCCGCTCTTGTCCGCCTCACTACGTCACCAACAAGGCTTGATGTTGGCTTGGCCTTATGTAAGTTCCTGTGCCGCAACTAGCTGTAGGAGTACTAAGATGTACTTCAGCTTGTCCTGCGGGTCAGATCACTACAGTACGTAGCATAATGACACCCTTTCTTTTATTACAGAGCGTTGTTATTCGTTCATCCTGCATTACGTGCCGTTTTCGGGCATTGTTATTTGAGCAGTCTCAGCTGATGCAGCTCGTTATTATTCTGACGCCTAGATAGTAACCTTATTTCGGAGATTGGCCTGATTCAGATCATGTATCAGGGTTTCGTAACTATATTGGCAGGAGTAACAAATACTTATTGACGGTAAAAAATGGTAAGGTAATCTGAGTTGGAGATTACTGCCCAGTGGACTGAGATACATACTTACCTTATGCATCAGCATAGTTGCACTTACGCATTTCATCCGACGCATGTATTTGGGCGTACCTAAGTTACCTTATCTCCTCTGCGTCGTGATTGCGCAGAACGTTTCCAGCAATTAAAATGCGTCTCGGAGGGTGCCTAAGCGGTTCACGTTATATTATTCGTGGAATTGTTGATACAAAGTAAATAATTCGGTCTGCAATGTGTTATAGGTATGTACGTGGCTGATAATGGCAGATAGTTTCATCTAGTATACGACTTAAAGAAAGAAATGTGTGAAGCGGCCCTTTCAAAGATGCAGCGTGTAAAAGATGCTAAACAAACCGTCTCAATACTAATTGGTAAGTGTTTACACACTGATGTAGAAAATTGACGTCTGATCCATATTTGATGAACTTGAATAATAATATGGAAAAGGTCCTGTAAGCACTGCCAGTCTACCCAACCATCAATACCGCGTCCGCATTTACTGCGAGCTTCTTTTTCTGTTGGGAGGTATTAGCACTACAATGTGAGAATGACAAATGATACCTACATTTAAGAACAGAGAAACAATAAGAACTATCGCGCCTCCGAAGAAGGCTGGTATCGACGTCTTGCGGAGATTGTTTACAATCGCATCAATTGCTGCATTGCGCATATCTTCAGGGACCTGATTAAATGCCTCACCAGATGCGCCTACCAGAATTAGAATTATCGCGTGTCATAAAGGGAATGGTGGTACACCTACCGCTGAGAATTGCGCTGAGCTGCATTTCAGAGAAGGAAGGAAGAAGAGTGCCCAAATCCTCTAAGCCTATGTTGATAAACACAGCTCCAGCTACTGAGAGGCCAGCTGTAATGCCGGTATATTGAGCGAACATGATGAAGCTTGTAGCGCCATGGGCTCAGTCTTAGTAAAGATACTTGATGGGCATATAAGAAACTTACGGGACGCCTAAACCGACTTCAGCAGACGGTATAACGTTCTGGATTACACTATACGGAGCCTGAAGATAACATAGTGAGCTTCAGTATCAGTCAAATAAACAGACAGATGCGAACCTGGTTGCATAATCCCATTCCAAGAGCGATGATGACCTCGGCTCCATAGATGTAACCAGGGCTAGTATGAGAGTCGATAGTGTCTGGCGTGAACAATATCTGTGAGTCATTTTTCACTACTAGGTTATTATGCATAGGGCCCAACTTACAGAGCAAAACATTTCCGACTGTTAATAAAACGCCACCACCTACAAACCAGGGCCAATAGTACGCCCACTTGAGCATTAGAACTCCCTGTGATAGGTTGACGACACTAAAAATGATAATCAAGGGAAAGAGGCGGATTGCGGCCATTAAGGGGCTATCGCCTAGAGAAAACTGGAAGTAGACCGGGATATAATAAATTGGGATGAAGGAAGCCGCATTGGAGAATAGCATTGAGGTGCCCAGCAGAATAGCTTCCTTGTTCCGTAGCAGCGGGGCCGGAAAGATGCGATCGTCCGGTGTCGTGAGCCAAAAGAACTTTTGCTGCAACCCAAACGCGATGGCCAGGGTAATTCCTACAACAAAAGACGCGATAGTACTGCCACTGTTCCAAGGGTAAAGAACGCCGCCCAAGTTGATGGCTATAATAAGAGATATCGAAAAGCCAATCAGGAGCGTGGTGCCGAGGAGGTCGTAATTCTTGGCGCGCTGTATCAAGGTGATGGATTTGGGCAGTTGGTCGTAGGAAGGAATCACAAAAAGGGCAATAGGGGTAAAAACTCCACCAATGATGAGGTTGATGTAGAAAGACCAGCGCCAGCTAACCAAAGCAAATGCGCCCCCTATAATGGGCCCAAGCACGGTCCCCACGCTCCAAACGACAGCTGTGACGCTGAAATACCTGGGCCGTTCGTTCTCGTCGGTGGATAGGGCCACGAGGGTCATGATCCCGCAGTATATGCCCGCGCCAGACACACCCAACAGCACACGACCAACAATGATAGCGGAAATATTCGGGGCTGCTCCGCAAAGAGCTGAGAAACCGATAAATAGGACAATGTTGACGATATAGACCCATTTCGCATCATATATGGCGTATAACTTGGCCATAGGTAGAATGGCAACATAGCCACCAAGCACGAAGCCAACAGACAACCAGGGAAGTAGGTCGACTGAATGGAACTCATTGGATATGACAGGAATTAGATTGGCGGTAATAGTATTATCAAGAGCGAATATAAACATGCTCGAGTAGATCGAGCAGAGAAGCACAAACCACTAATACGCTCATCAGCTAACAGAGTTCGGGCAATAGACGAGAGATGGATAGTAACTACGCTACTTGCCTTTAATCCTCGTACTTGTCGACCTTTCGGTTGAGATGATAGTACGACATTTTCACTACCATGCTCTATTTCCTTCTCGCTGTTTGGGGGAGTTTGGGAATCCGTCGACATAGTGAAGGGGAAGTACCAATGTCGGGATTTGAGAAGTGAAGAGTTTCTGTTAATGCGGCTTTCTCAGATAACCGGTTTGATTGCGGGTAAAGAAAGTATAGCTGATGAGTATTTAACTAATTACTTAGGTAGGTAGACCAATGACAAACCAAGTCCAGGCTTGGTTTCATAATATGCTACAGGTATGACAAAAGTGCTGACCATAATTACAGCTTGTGATGATGATACGGCGAGCAGATCTGATACCTGTAATGAAGTAATTAAGGCTGCAGTTTCATTCTTGGCCTACCAACCTATCTATGTCTTTCTGCGATATGAAAACTGAATAACTACAAAGTTAGAATACTCGAAAAATAATATGAATTATTCTACTACTTAGCGTTAACTTGTAAGAGCGCCTATAATATCTCCTTCTGTGCGCTGGCATTATCCCTTGCGCATGTAATATTACGGCAGGCTACCTTAGTCTAAATTTCGTCATCATAAATGTTGGTAGCCTTAAGTACCTCTTCAAAACAGCATTGCAGCAGTATTATAAGCGCTAATGTTGTGCAACCCTTATGTGCCGCTTCGGCTCCAGAAGTAGCATGCATGGGCGAGGGTCAATCTTCCTAAGGCCGATAGCGCCCATCGGCGGGGGATATCTCCGAAAGGAATCGCCGAAAGAACATGTAAGCAGGAATGTCACCGAAAGTGCTTTCTTCAGCCTCTCATGGCGAGTTCTGGTACTTGGCGTGTGCCAAGTAGCTGAGGTCCATATAAGTAAGCTGAGTACGGAGTACGTACCTAAAGTATACGCGCCTTCAAAGTGATTGTCAGATAATTAAAGACCAAGGGTCATATCGCGGACCGCAGCGGACCGCAGCGGCCCATTATGTTCTGCATTACTTATCTCATAGATATAGTTTGGTTTGTATGAGTATCCGAACTAGTATCTAAATAACGGGATCGTGACATGAATATGCCTACAAGAAATGGGCATTTGCATCCACCCTAAAGTCATAGGAAACTCAGACGTTTGATAATTATACAGTACTTTTTAGACAACTATAGACATGGCTGAACAGAATCCTCCCACGGAAAGCTTTCCTAGTACCAAGCCAGCCTTATGGCTCAAGGTAATTCAAACCCCGACATCCTAACGTTGTGCCTGCTGAGACTCTGTAGACCTCCTTCACCGATCGCCATCCATGTGGCGATATCTGGTCAGGCTCGAACCTAGTAGCTGTAGTAAGTTTAAATGCATCATATTAGAGAGGAACAAGGCTAAGGATCATCAGCCCCTGCCCAACCACGCCGGCACGGTCGAATCGGTTGGTGACTTTGAGCCCAAATGCAAATTCACCATTGCCAACTCGATCGATTATTTCACTGTCGACAATGACAAGGTTTACGGTCGTACCAACGCTCACGGACTCCTCGTCGACGAGCAAGGGCGCTCGGTCCGCATGATTATTGGCGGTTATATTCAAATGAATGATGATATTCTACCCCTCGTTCATGGCCTTCCCGATGCACAGACGGCCCCTTTCGGACACGGGAGTGAGTATATTTTTTCTTAAAACGACGAAAGGCTGTGATTCGTATCAGTAGCTGACGGACCGCATATAGTGGAAACCTTCACGTTTGAGACCGGGCACCCTGAGTATAAGGCGCTCGAGACCATGACATTTGCTGGGAGCCTGCGTTTCACCAAAGTTGACGATGTTAGGACTGGTGTAGAGGTCCGAATCTCTCAGGTGCTCCCGGGCACTGGTTTGAAATAATTAGATAAGGACATCACGGCAAATAGGGTTAAAACCCATGTTGTCCCTCATTCACGGTTATTGGACATGGCGACTATACTAAGAGTGATATCAAAGACCGTTGGCGACCTGTCACATGTTGAAGATGGCATCCATAGTATTGTTGACTGCAATATATCTTTTTGTTTGACTTGCTTTGCATTGACCTACTTCAAACATGTGCCTGGTGATGGATAGCAATGCCTTGTATGTTAAGGCTACATAAATAGCCCTTCTGTCATAGTGTAGTATTAATTACAGTAACCTACACATTCGAGTACACACTGTGAGGTCTTCTCGCAGACAGAAAGCTGTTAAAAACTGGCTGCCTACACGCGCAGATTACTGTATAGAGATTGGCGCGTATGCACGAATGAGGAAAGGGCATAGAAAGCTTTCCCAAAATGGCAAGTGGATAGAAACACCGTAAATCGGTTAACTAGGAAGTCAGTGTATATCCTTATGGCCCTCCCTTCATACTCGTTCCGTCGAATGCTGAGTATATACGTAAGCAAGACCCCTGTGGGGAGGTATGACACGAAGGATAGTAAATACACGGAGTATACGCTGGTTGCATGCCAATTGCTTCTAGTAATTATTACTTCTTAGGTTCCACGACATCAATATTCGCGATTGCTTACATCACCCCTATTTGGACACGAATGTACGTGATATTGCATCGACTACGGAGTACGCAGCACATCTATCTGCCTTGTACGTAATTTCGACTGTAATTCTGTTCCCAGTAGAGTTAGGGGCTGATCCAAAATAGCGGAGCCTGCTCTTGTTTCTAGCCAATTTGGCATAGGTAGTGGCAGCCCTGTAACCACTACTACGTATGCCAATAGACCCAAGGATCCGGCAAATTGCCGGCGGCAATATCACAAACTGGGATATCTATACTAGTATGAAGGGCTCCATACGTTATATATAGTCACCTCCGAGTATATCAGCTCCGTATAGTATACACGCCGTATACGCCGGTGGTAGGACACAATTGATCTCTTGCAGGTGTGGGGTAGCGATCGTGTAAATAGAAGTAAACGCACACTCTCTAGTAGCGATCACTTAAAGTGTATTCTGATGATTTAAAGTTTAAGTTAGATCTTAGGAATAGGGATTTTAGTATGCCTATTTATGGGTTTGCCGAGCTGGCAAGATCCACTTTTTCGTAACAATTGACGATCTGATCTACTTGGGTTCAAAACAGCCTGTCTAGATTTTGTGGTATGTTGGGATAGAATTGTGCGTTGCATTTTAATCTAATGTTTATATCTATAGGAAGTGTTATGTTGAGAAATTGCTAAGAAAATTAATCTAGCTATAGCCGTTGTTTTTTCAGGGGCGACTCTCCCTCATCTACCCTGGCGTCGATCTGCTCTAACAGGCCTGGTGGGATGAGGACTGGACTGACTAATTCTCTCATCGTTTCTGAAAGGAGCCGCAAGCCATCGAGATGTGTAGACTGGTCGGCACATCTTCCGCGAGATAGTATTCGCAACCCTGCCTGTATAGTAGTCGCCAGTGCGCGTGCAAACATGGGGCTGGACTCCCTGAAGGTCAAGTGTGTCTGTGCATGGCTGATGCCTACCTGAACGGACTGAACTACACGAAAGAACGCAGAGCTACAATGCGATATTGTCTCATCCAGCAGAGTTTTCTCCGGCATCTCGTTATCTAATTTGGCGATGACTGCTTCGCAGAGACTTATCTCGACCGCTGCCATATTGATTGACGACAATAAGCTGAGGGGGTGACGAGCTGCTTCCCCATGCTGTCCCAAATGCTCTGCCAGCAGGCTTTTTCGACAACGAGTGATAAGCTTTTGTAATCGGTAATGCATGTCCCAAAAAGAATATAGAGAATCTTGAAGCGATGCGTGAAGGTGGTTCAGACAACGCCGGCGCAAGTATACTGCAATAACAACGCTGGCAAAGGGGGAGAAGTCGAACTCTTCTGTGCTCTCAAATAATGATTCAAGGGTCGGCATTTGATGTACGTCAGACACATCGGCGACCGTGACCATTTGTGGAAGTTGAACCAAGACCTGAAAAAGCATAAGCATGATTTAGACTGAAGAATCGTGATTGCATCGACATCACCTTACATTATCAAAGGTCGTAGTCCAGGCTACTCCTGAATTTGCCAACGCATCCAAGATATAAAGCTGCCAAAAGGTGTGACGTCGTTCAACTCTCTCGGCGGGAGTTAAGGGGGTCGCTATGGAAACGAACGAACTCGACCGTGTTGGTGCAGCCCCTGCGTTCGTATCAACACATTCTAGGCACATGAGTTTGCTTAGCCTAATCGCTCGGCCTAAAGTTAGCCAAGCGCTGGCAAAATTTGACTTCTTGAGTTCGTAGAGAGCTAGTAAAATCGACGTCTGCAATACATTGATGTTGCTGAGCGTGGTGCCACTTTCTTCCCGTTCGCACATGTCGAGTAGTGTTCGAGCTTGGGTATAATGTGTTTCGGCAACATACGATAGCTCGGGTACGGTAAGAGCACCTAGCGCCCCAATAGCATGCGACAAAGCTTGGACGTGAATACCAGATACATGGGAATGCCCCAATTCGGCCTGGAATCGAGATCGGTTGATCATTGGTAACACTGGATCGAATATGTTGAAATAGATAAGATGCCTGATTCAGTGAGACCTTACCTACGAGCGGATGCCTGTTATTACTTACAGTTTCGATAGTGTCGATGGCAATAGAGTGGTGGATTTCCTTGACGTATTCCCGTACGGCAGAGGTGTGAATGGCTCCTTAATAACATCTTCCACGTTGGGAGAGTTGTCAGAGGACCATGCTATTGAAGTGAAATCGATGGAATCATAGCCATCTAATGAAAATAGATCATGGGGGTATTGCGCCAATAATGTGGAGTTGTTTGGCCCAGCCCCGTCGAAGGTAGAGCTAAAGAGATTACTTGACTGTTGATTCGACCTGTGCGGATCCGAAAGCTTAGAATATGTTGGCAATACTTGATTTATTTGCATTTCTACCTACCATTGACTTTTAGTTGACGTTGGCTCATGAATCGGGCACAGAACTCCGTCAGTTCTGTGCTGCCTATCTGCTGCCTGAAGAATGAGGTCTTCATGTGTATTCAGGGAGGGCAATTGAATTGGATTGAAGTCTATCCAAGGCCCAGAAGGTGTATTAGAAGGAGGCTGGGGGTTCCTTTGAGAGTGGGAGCTAGAAGCCAGTTGGGTTTCTGCGCGGCCTATTCAGTTCAACGTCAGAAAGCTGTTCGAGGGCCGGGGGAGAAAGAAATAGATATTTGGGTACAAACCGACTCGGTCATGTAGTGCTAGTAAAAGCCGACTCAGATCTGCCTTTGAGATGGATTGCGCCGATGGGCTAGAGTAATTGCATTCAAGGCCTAGTTTGGAGCATCGACTGCAAGTTGGCTGGTCACGATCACATCTGACCTTTCGGTCCCGACACGTATTACATGCCAGCTTTTTCGTTGTTGTGCCGTTGGCCCCAGGCTGAGGTCTATTTAATTCCACTGCTTCGGCCCGCGGAGGAGTATTGGAATCATATGAGCTTGTCGATGCTTGCCCTGGTGTTGTCAACTCTATGACGGGAGAAGACCCTTGGGGACTCTCATGCTGAAAAAGATCGCTGAAATGATTTGAAGCCATGGCTAAGTGCTTTCCATAATAATGCGAAGATGTGTAGTGCAATCTAATGACTATTTCTAAATAATATAAATATGTCGATTGACAGAGGGGAAAAGCGACCGCGATAACCCTCAATAAACAAGTAGACGACTTCGCGGGGTCATTAATATAAGCATCATAGATGTTAGTTAGTGACTATACACATACTAATACACGTTCTCACTTTTCTGCGCCAAGAAGGCGTAGTGGCGGTGGCCTAGGGCGCCGATGCGGCACGTTTATGAAGGACCCTTAGGACATACTTCCGCTAATTCACTTTCTCCCCTATATTTCTATTTTAGTATCAATATTAACAGTGCTTATTTATTCTATAAGTATTTATTTTATACGTATAATTTTTGAACAAGCTTAAAAAATTCCGCGGACGTAGTAGCAGCCCCAGCAGTGGTGGCGGCGGAAAAAGAAAGGGACCGGCGGGTTAACCATACGGTCTAACCTTGGCGCTCTATACACAGTAGTAGAAATACGGGGGGTGCACGGCCGGCAAACTAGGTCACAACACTACAATTCGCAATAAGCAAAGCTAATATACGACTTAGTATACCCCGTTGCGGCGCAGAGTAGCAGATCCTAAAACGGAAAGTGGTGCTAATGGCCCACCATCCACGTTTGCTACTTTGTGAAAAAAGAGCCACGACACGACTTGCGTGAGGTGAGCATGGTCGCAAAAAGACCTTATTTTCTTACACCGTATCATCCTGAATGTAATATCCTGTTGTGATATGTAAGTTCCATGCCTGTTAGCGAAATACCAGATAGCTCCCCTGCGGCTCTTAGGGATATTTCTATTTCCTAACCAATGAGGGAGCGAGCGGCACTTAATTCAGTATCAATTAGCGAGACGCGTGGCTAGACGCCGGAACTTCTATGTGAGGTTGACGAAGATCTTGTCACGGAAAATGGAGTCAGAATTTGGGCTTCACTCAGCTCTAGTGACGTCAACGCGGAAGTTCGGTACTGTAGTCTTGTGCGACAGTGAGCTTTCCAATGTGGCGAGGAATATTTGCATGTGTAAGTGTTCTGAAATAGTGGATGAACACGCTCGCTACAACTACTTTGGGAAGATCGCTGCGTATGCACCGGTTCGAATCCGCTCCGCGAGCCTAGTTGCATGCCAACCCGTCAGACCATGCCAAGGCGATGGGAGAAGCTGCAACGGCTATTGGCCAGTGGAATCCAATCATAATCTTACGTGGATTTCACAATCCCGGATACGTTACACATGTCAAGCTTCAGTTTGAGGTTTAGAATCGGCACACTGGTATTCAATTTGACGATTAGAGGGCGAGAATGGCCCGGTAAGCTGGGAATCCTACCTTGACTGCATCATCTTACATGATCTTAGCAACAGCTAGGTGGTCTTACCAAAGCCTTGATAGTCTTATCACCAGCACGGTAAACGTATCAAGACCGACAACGGTGAGTGCCTTGGGTGTTTCCATAAAGTCTCCAAGCTTGAACGGAAAGCCCTACAACGCTATAGGACTTTCCGAGGACTAGGACCCAGCTCCGGCATGGCGAATGGGCGAAGGGCGATCACAGTATGAACGACAAGTTCTCCACATAATGCCTCCCTGGAGTTAGTTCATTGGCATGACTGCGGCGAAGGACGTCTATCTGACTGCCATATCAATGAAAATAACGTCTATGGACTTTTGTCTGGTTTAGCTCAGACTCTCTGGCAGTAAGCCTCAGAACTACCATGACCGACCCCATTGTCTCGGTAGTCATATGCACACCAAAATAAATATTGCGCCACAGTTTAAGGGGAGGTCTTCTATCATCTGCATTCTGGAGGAAAATGAATGGCGATATGGGATTTGTATGCTTACAGATGCCTCTACTCTGGCTCTTGGCAACCTTATATTGGTAGGGTAATACTTGGTTCCGATTTCGTTATCTTTCTCACATATACCTCCCATGAGATATTCCCCTCCTGCGGTGTTTCATATTGCTTCCTTTGTTGAGTTTCATGGGTATTGTGCCGGAAACTTGTTACTACCACTGGTCTGTAGGTCTCGGATATATTATGATGCAACTTTATTCACCCCTTTATGTTGAGGCCTACATGCATGATAGGGCTATCCGAAATCGGTCGTCTGCTATTCAGCTCTTCTACCATCGCACGGCATATTATGTGACGTTGCACAACATTAGGACTAACGGAAGTAAAGCCGGTCAGGTGATTTCTTGCATACATTATCCTCCTGTAGGCCTGCCCTCAGATCGTCGGGGACCAAGGGTTTTGACACCATAGAAGATTATTATTAATCGGTTTTATATGAAGCCCTCGCATCCTAGTCCTTATGATACCTATATGCGGTTTATTTGCTCAACACGTATTATTATGTAGCGAGCGCATGTGCCGGCTCCCTCCTAGTACTGGATCCGTGGCCTGTTATAATTACTGATCAAGGCTAAAGATCTGTACCAAGGGTGGTTGGTTGTATTAGGACAGAGGGTTGGGTCCTTGGTTAGGTGATTATGTACTTATACACCTAATTATAGTGGGCTAGGTAAGACGTAATTATGGGTGTAACGAGTTTTTGCACAGTTGAGAGTATATTATTCGCTTGAGATTGTTTCTTTCGAGATACTCTTTCTTGGCTGAAGCTATGAAATCCATTTTCTAGTGAATCTTTATTTCTGGTTGCTATGATCTTCTCTAGCCTCTTTATGACTAATAATTAACGAACTATTGCGCAACTATCGCATAGATTACCACTCATTGTAGGCAATGAGTATATGCACGTCCCAAGCTCATGACCCTAAACCGATTCTAGGCCTGGACTAGTTTCTCGCATACTTGCTTGCAAAACTTGTTAATGGTCAAGGTTGGAGCAAGTAGCTGCTGGAATGGAATGTCAAAGCGATATTCCTTGAAGATCCAATTGCGTAGCTCGGCACCAATCATGCTGTCAATTCCGTACGATGCAATAGATCCGCTGTTCGCATCCACCTCGTCCTTCGGCAGCAGTAGCATTCGTGCCAGCTTTTCCACGAAGTGCTGGGCTGCGATTGAAACCGCGTCTGCAGGGGAGGGCGCGGCCTTGATCATTCCCAGGACGCTCTGACCGCCCGAAGCTCCGGTGCCCGAGGCCTTAGAAGACTGTATAGCGTGTGCCGCGTGGCTGAAGCGCGCATCTTCGAGCCAGAAGCTGTCAGTGCTAGCTTCGTCGGCGACCGCCTTTTGAAGCAGTGCCGGGTCGAGACCGACCACGATATGGTCAGGTACTGGGTCTATGCGTTTGGCGCTGATACCGGCCTCGAAGGCTTGTAGGAGATGCTCCTCGTCGATGCCGTACATACCTTTCCGCCGGAGCGAATCCTCCAACTCCGTACTCTCTGCTACTACCCCGACGCCCAGGACCATAGGTATGACACATGAAGTCGCAGCTAAGCCATTGCTAATACGATGACGCCCCAGAGAATCAAGGTAGCTATTGGCAGCTGCGTAGTTGCTCTGGCCGGGCGTACCCAAGACCCCTGAGACCGAGCTTGTCATTAAGAAGAAGTCAAGAGGTGTGCTAGAGAAAGCAGAGTGGAGATTCATTGCCCCTGAGACTTTGGGTGCAACCGCCGTTACCCAATTATTGTAGGGCATCGAGTGGAACATGCCATCCTATGGTAGTTTGGTTAGATTTCTGGAAATTGGCTATTTGACCTCTCTAATATTTTCGATAATAAAAATGGAATGCTTACCCTTAGCACCATTGCGGCGTGAACAACTCCCCGGATTGGATACGCTGCCGGGACTTCGCGGATGGCTTGGACGACATCGGCATGGTTCGTGGCATCACCCCTTACTACCTGTACAATAGCGCCAGCTGTCTCAATATCTTTCACCAGCTTGGCTGCAGATGGGGCGTCTGCACCTGAGCGCGAGAGGAAAATAAACCTGCGGGCGCCCGACTCCATCATCCATGAAGTCAGGCTGCGGCCGAGGCCGCCTAGACAGCCAACCAGTAAGTACGTAGCATCTGGGCTAAATCGTAGTTTATGTTTCTTGGATGGAAGCACTGGGATTGGAGTTCCCGATATTGCGTATCGGACAACGGGCGTTACAGCATCAAATGAACTGGAGAAATTCGAAATGGCCTCGTTCAGTTGCGCGAGATCAATCTCTTTCACCAATCCAAGCGCACCGTTGTTCTGGTTTCTCAGCATATCGAGTACAGTGGGCAGAAATTCAGAAATGAGCTCCTGACGATCCTGGAGTAGGTCAAGTGTGTCGAAGGGCATGTAGAGGGCGCCCCGCCGCAGAGGAACAGGGTCGAGAGCACTCCGGCTCAGCACGTCTTTTCGGCCCGCATCGATGAAGCGACCGAATCGAGCTATACTTCGCCATGCCTCACGTGCAACAGCCGGGTCGACAGCACTACCGTCGCTGAATATGACGTCTACACCGTGGCCGTTGGTGAGCTCAGTGATGCGCGTAGAAATGGGACCGTCCGAAGGTAGGATCACATGGTCCCTCGAGAGACTAAGGTGGTTCTGAACGAAGGCAGCTTCCTCGTCTGTTTCTACCTGTATATAAGGAATGGCCCCCTGCATCTGCGCTATCTTGGCGACAGCAGCACCGCTCAATCCCGTATTGTGTAGAATGAGGACCTTCTCATTTGGTCGCAATATGACCAGGGCGCGGAAGGCATAAAGGGCTGTGATGTAGGGCATCAACATGCTGACCGCAGTGCTCATGCAGTCATTGGAGCTGATCTTCTGAAGCATGACAGCTGGGATTTCCTGGTAGCTTGTATATCTCTCGGCATTCAAGCCAATTACTATTAAGGGATTAGCCGTTAGCAATTGCTGCAAACTTTTCATGTAACGAACGAAATGAATCTCCGTGGATTCTGTAGGGCTAGAATGTGGAAACAGGTTCATAATGGAACCTTACATACGTGAAGTGAAAGATTCAAAAGTAAATAAACTTACCTTTATCGCCTACACGCAGGTTTGTGACGTTGGCGCCAACATTGGTCACGACGCCACCAATCGCATGACTAAAGGTAGTTGGATAGTCGGAGCCAGTGACAACCATGACACCCTCCTTTGTTAGACCAGCATAAATTAGTTGGACTTCAACATGATCAGCTTTAGTGCTATCTATAGCAGCACTGACGTCTTGCTTCTCAAAAGCGACTTTGCCGTGGAGGACCCTGCCTGTGATGCGGTCGCCCGGGGCGAAATTGATCTCCTGAGGTTCGTCATGCTCAGAGAACATGTCGTTAAGGCTGGCATTGCGCACAAGTCGACTTATGTACATTTTATTGTTTGCTATGCAGAACTCTTGCTCAGGAATGTCTTCGGTCTTGGAAAGCTGTAGCTGTGCGATTCTAGTAATGGAATCGACAACCTGCTCCTGCTCAACGCTATCCAGGTCAAAATCGATTGTCCTAAAGTCTAGCGAGGCCTGCTCCGATCTCACAGATCGTGCTAGGCCGGAAACCATCGCATGCTCAGGGCGCTTGCCTTGAAGAAGGCCGCCATTGGTTGCCCACAGCAGAGATGAGGACGAGTTGGTAATGCTCTGAATGGCTAGGAACTCGTCCTCGTTCGGAGAATGGAGCACGGGGCTCTCGAAATCGCCCAACATGATGATATGACCAGCTGCACGGCCGGGCTCAGCGCAGCTCTTCAGATCACAACTATTGACTTGCCAACCGAGAGACTCTAACTTGGTCTTGAGCAAAGAGACAATGGGCACGGGATTCGTCCGATATACAAGTTGAATTTGATGGGCACTCTTGCCGTCGGATGGCAATACTAGCACTTCTTCGTCCTCTGAGCTTCCGATTTTCTGCATCGTTCCGTCGTCAGCCCTTATTAGAAACCCGCCCGGCTTCACAAGTGGCTGCAGAAGACCAAGTAAGTCTGTCGGAGCTAATACGACATCATACGACGCAGGGCTCAAAAGTTGTGACTCTAAGTCTTGCGAAGGGTCGAACGGAACAGTCTTGGCATTGACATATTTCTCGATAGAAGCTTCGTCCGACTTCTCGCTGTTCATCCCGTCACAGATGACGAGGGTAAAGTGAGCTAGAGGGCTTTTCTGTAGGATTAATTTTGCTGCTGTAGAATCTGTAGCGAGGACTTTCATGCTAGGGTATTTGAACAAAACCAAATTGGTCAGATCAACTGCAGTAAAGCCCTTAGCGTTGGTCCTAGCGATATTGTCAATATCAAGGTCCCAGACCATTTCGCCATAAGGGGCAGCTTTTAGCGCCGTCTCGTCCTTCTGAGGGACGGCAGCTTCGTAGCTCGTAGTGCGAACGTTCACAATTTCCATGACCAAATCTCCGTCATCAGCTGTCATCTGTACACTATTTTCAAACGACCTTATACCCCGTCGATCTACCCAAGCATAAGCAGTTGCCTTGGACGTCTCGACTTGCTGCTTAGTAGGGGTCCAGATAGTCACCTCATCAACCTGGACTGGGACAACTCCGCATTCCATGGCATTAGTCCGCCCAGCATAAATAGCAGCGATGCTAAGCTGTAAGGTTGAGTCAACCGACGCTGGGTGTAGCACGTACCGAGACTCTCCGAGCGATACATCTACCTGCTGCTTAATATTGGTGTTGCAGCTGGCCTCGAAGTTCCTACCGTCGAACTTAATATTATCCATATCCTGGAAAGTTGTACCGTAGTCAAAGCCGACATCGCGCAACGCCTGGTTCCAGGCTTTGCCACTTGCACGTTGTGGGAACTGAGGCACCTTTCGAGGCTTCCTTGAGCCGCGTAAAGATGCGGTATTTATACTCACAGTCCCTGACATGTGCTCTCTCGTGACATTTTCGGCATCAATCGATGACACACTAAAATCCCACCAGCCGCTTCCGAATATAGAGGGGCGAAGGTTAGTCAAAACCTCAATGCCATCGTCAGTATCGGGAGTAACGAGCGCCTTTTTGATACTGATATCTCTCAAAACATAGCTCTCAATTTTTACTGGATTTTTGCTCCACTCATTGATCTGAGTGACAGCTTCGATTGCTGAAGAGAAATAACCGGCAGCTGGGAAAACAGCTTCGCCACCAAGTGAATGGTCCTTCAACCAGGGTAAGTCGCGGATGCGGAGGATGTTCCTCCATGTTGGTTCAGACACGGATGATCCAATGACGCGCTGGCCGAGAATATCGTGCCTCGGATGGGTCTGTCGACGATGCTCACGGCTGGCACGGCTTTCTGGCCAGAACTGGCGTGAGTAGTTCCACTGATAACGCGGCAGGTCAACAATGACGGAGCCCTTCTCTTGCGGGACGAAGGCGCTAGTGACTCTTTCTATCTTAAGTGGCTGACTTCGTAGGTATAGATCGCCTGCGAGACTCAACATGCGTGTAGCCGAGTCGCTGCCCCGTAGAAGGGTGGGTAAATAGTCGAGCCCTTCGACCTGAAGCAGGGCCTTAATCTGTTTGATGGGACCCGACATGGCCGAGTGAGGTCCAATCTCAATCAAGAGATCTACCGAAGCAAAATCTTCTGATTTCAGAATAGTCTGAATGGCTTGATTAAACAGTACGGGACTCCTCAAGTTAGCACTCCAGTACTTCTCGTCTAGCACTGTAGTTTCGGGTATAAATGAGTTAGTCACGGAAGAGACCATCTTGACACCCAACGGCTGCTCCGAAAGACCGAACGAGGTGTACTCGAGGGCTGCGCTGAAAAGGCTCTCGTATTTATCCGCCGCCTCGGACATGTAAGGGGAGTGATAAGCCTTGCCCCCTGTATTAAGGGTGCGCGCAAAGACCTTCTCGGCATCAAATTTATCCTTCAGACTCTGAAGTGCATCTGCATCGCCGCTAAGAGTGACACCCGAAGGTGAGTTGTGACAGGCGAGAGTTACCTTGTCGCCAAGATGCGAAAGATATGGCTGAACCGCCTCGGCACCGAGCCCGACGGCCATCATGCCGCCTCCGTCTCGCACATCTTGGGCCACTTTCCCTCGGTAGTAGGCGGCAATAATGGTCGTTTCAGCGGACATAAAACCAGCTGCGTAAGCCGCTGCCATCTCACCTGAGGAGTGGCCAATGGTTACAACCGGGCGGACACCCCACTCGGCCAACAAGTCAACTAGTGCGATCTGCACCGCGGTGCAAATTGGCTGCGAATACTCGGCCTCGTGAATAGGGGATGTCTCTTCGTGTTCAAGAAGGATCTCCTCGATTGACCAGTCGGGGCCATCCTGTAACTCATTCAAAGCGTTGTCCAAGGCACGAATAGAGTTAAGAAAGCACCGGCTGTAGTTAATTAGTTCGGCACCCATCCTTGGCCACTGAGAGCCTTGACCTGTGAAGACAAATCCCACAGTTGGCGGCCCCCTTTTTTTCTCCGCAAAAGTGAAGGACGAGTCTACATTGGCGAAAGTAGTATTGAGAGCCCTATGGTTGGTCACAGTAAAAGCCTTGCTCGCATGTATAGTTCGGCGGCTACCAAGCGTATACGAAAGGTCCAAGAGGTCGTACTTGTCGGCAACTTTAGCGTGTGCTTCAATATTGCGTGACAGTGACGTCTTGTCGTGCGCAGAAAATAGAAGTAAAAAGGGACGCTTCCGGTACGCAGTACGACGAGGAGCATGAAGCTTTCCGTTCCGAGCGTGCGTATCAACGTACTTATATGTCTGGGGTTGCCTTAGTATGGACTGTGCTTCCTCGACAATAACATGGGCGTTAGTGCCTCCATACCCACAGGTATTGACAGACACACGCCGCACCGGCAGATGCGAGGGGAACGGTGTGGGCTCGACAGGCACCTGTACCTGCCATTCGTCCCACTTGATCTTGGAACTCAAATTCTTGATACCAATGGTTGGCGGGATGATTCCTCGTTCTACGATTAGGACTGCCTTGATTAGGGCTGATAACCCCGAAGCCGCCTCTCCATGGCCAATACTTGTCTTAACTGCTCCAATCATAAGAGGATCGTCCACTCCTTTGATGCGATTCTGGTTCATCGCAATAGAAATGGCCTCAACTTCGATAGGGTCGCCCACAGCCGTTCCTGTACCGTGACTAGCGCGCAGTTAGCAATTGTTGACCTAGTAGTGTAAAAGGTAGAACAGGAAACATGAATGCCCAAAGAAAACATGGCTCACCATTCGAAATAGCCTGTCAGTCGAGGGTCGAGTGACCCGCTTCGCTTGTATGCCTCAGACATGACGTAGGCCTGGCCATCCACTCCTGGGTACGAGATGCTTGCAGAAGAGGCTTTTCCATTATGATTTACAGCACTACCTCGGAGAATGGCTCGGATAGGGTCGTTATCGCGTACAGCGTCCGAGAGCCGCTTGAGATAAACGGCCCCGACGCCCTCGGCACGGCCATAGCCGTCTGCACTCTCGTCGAATGTGAAACAGGTTGATCTGGGCGAGAGCACTCCGATCTTGGCCGTGTTCATCTGCTGGTCCACAGTAAACACCAGATTAGTGCCACCTACCAATGCGCCATCGCACTCATTGCCTCTCAAAGCAATGCAGGCCTGGTGCAGGGCATAAATTGAAGACGAACAAGCCGTATTGCAAAGGATACTCGGACCGTTGAGATTAAAAACATAGCTAATACGATCGCTAAGAATGCCAGGATCAACACCGGTTGCACTCATAGTATGCCGAAAGGATTGTTCTTTAAAAGCCATTTGCTGCCAGTCGGACGTAAAGCTAGCGGCGAATACCCCGGTACGTGTCCCGGAAATGGCATCCATCGAGATGCCGCCAGACTCGAGCGCCTCATAGACAACCTCAAGTAGCTTCCGCTGCTGAGGATCCATCCACATGGCCTCGATAGGGGCGATATTAAATGGGCCCGGGTCGAAGTCTTCTAGGTCTTCTTTGATAAAATAACCACCAAGGACGGGGAAGCTTCCGGGCCTCTCGCGGTTTTTGTGATAATGTGCATCGATGTTGAAACGGTTTGCTGGCACTTTTGGCGTCTGGCCTGACTTTTTACTCATCAACATATCCCAAAATTCGGTAGCTGATGAGACGTCCCCTGGCAGACGACATCCTAAAGTCATGAGTAGTTAGTATATAATTATGTGGTACACGACAGTGGAGGAAGACTTACCCATGCCAACGACCGCGATCGGTTCGAGTTGCTCATCGAGTGGTTTCTCGGAATAGCCAGGGAAGGACGTGGCTGGATAGGCATCCCGTATATGGGAGCCTAGGCCATGGTAGCCCAAATTGTCACCCGATGATGATGATGATGACGGTGACGAAGACCCTGCGGTCTTGAGTACACCAGGCATTTTTTCTCTAGTTCTTGTTCGAATATTGGTAGAAAAGCAATCTAACACAGGGATCTAAAGGCTCATCTTATCATGCCGCTACTTGTTGGGCCAGTTAAGGCTTGAAGATGATATAAGCTATATATTGCAAGCAGAGTTATCGCCAAGTTCTCGACACCTTAGCGGAAAGGGTCTAGATTAAGTGCCAAGGATGTCATGGCGGGATGAAGCGGCCCGATAGTCGGTAAGCCGGGCTTAGTAGATAGTTACATCTTCTGTCGAAGTGTAGGGGCAAGGTGATAAGGGCGTGGGCCGCTTCGAGTCCGGACGCTTCGAAGCCATTAGCGGGCCGACTCCGCCCCTCGCGCAGAGGTCCTGAGGAACGGCCGGTAGCGGAAATACAGCCTAATCCATATCGAAGCCAATGGGGTGGGTAAACTGTTGTCTACATGTGTACGTACGGTCCAAGGGCTCTTAATTCTAACTAGTATTACCTCTATCAATAGAGCCTTATCAGCCGGTCCTTCTAAAGAAGCTCTAACACCCAAATTAACCGCCCTAAAAGTGCCGGGTGAGGTTTGACACCTCATGCTGAAGAACCCATTGCTAATACTGGCGGTGAATGAAGTTGGTATACCTAAGTAAGTCGAGAAGCCTAGAGATATTGATATCACAATGATGAATAACACGCCAGAGCCGTGATACTTGGCCATCATTATTCTTCTCACGGAACAGAGAACGAATTATCCTCGTGATGCATTTTAAATGTTCTTATGGACTGCTCAAGAGCCTATCAAAACAACCTTAAAGCCCGCTCTTCCCACTTGGAAAACCATCCAGGTTCAAATGACCAGAAATCAACAAACCCAACTCTTTCAAAGCCACCTCCCTCGCTGCATTGAAGTTCTCGCAGAATAAGACAGGCAGCCCGACTTGGGGGCTCGGGGGGTGTATATTCGGCAATCCCTACCAGGAGGGCAGTGTATTTATCTGGCAGCACGGCGTCAAGGTGGACCTTCAAGTCCTCTCTTTCTTCCCTCCTTCTATTGTTCACCGACAATAGGCAGTCTTCATCATTAATTATAGCTCGGCAAATAATTGATGGGTGGGAAGGTTCCTTATCGCCATAGTCTTCCACGACATCATCAAAATAAGCCCGGCCAATATCAGATTCCGATCTTCCAAATGCCATCCACTGTGTGCTCCTAAATAAAGACTTGACGAAACCCCGGACATCTATATATCCGCCCTTTATTTCGCCATAAGGGTTAGTTGGATCACTCAGACTGAGGTTGTAGCTAATCAACTGGAGTTTGAATGCGTCAGACTTGAATTGGGCTTCATAGAAAAGAATCCGCTCGTTGGTGACTCCCCAGGACCACGAAGGAGCACGATAACTAGAGACGTGTCGACAAGTGAGCATCTCATAATACCAAGTCAAGCCTCTGTGAAAATCAGAGCTCCACAACCCCGCGAGGTAATCCCCACCGATTGAGGCATGGATGCGCTGTGCAAGCCCGGCAAATGCTGGAAGTTTGTCAGACGCACGCGAAAGCTGCCTATAGGAGTATTCCTTGGTTAGCCAATAATAATCAACCAGGACCCCCTCCGTAGGTACAGCCGCCTTCATTGGATTAGCGAGAATGTTGCTAAACAACGCTTGTTTTAGAGATGGGTATTCCAGGAACGGCGTTCTGCAACCCCCTGGAAGACCATCCGTGCTTTGAGATTCTTCAAGACATTGCCAGTAAATTTTACTCTTGTCGAAGTATAACTGTCGAGGTGCCAATACAGACTCCTGAAGCGTCCATCCCCGAGATGACAAAGGACTGTTCAAATCTAATTGGGTAAGAGTTTCATCGTCATCAAGCATTAGCTCAACTTTTATTTGCTGGTTTACCCCCGTCTCCCCGGATATATCAAGATAGACAGGGCTTGGTCCAACTGACGGCGCTGGTGGAGCGCCTCGCCGGAATATTCCACTCGCACTGCTCTCAGCGCGTGAGGCATATATCGTCAGAGTAGAGTTGCCATAATAGAGGCCCATCTTTTGGGATTCTTGTTGCCAGTCTTGCTTTGAATCTTGGACAATACAAAGAGAGTCAATCCAGAGATACCGAATATCCAATTTTCGAGTAATAGTAACAGCATCCTGGAAATTGGCCGGGAGATCCTGAAATTGAATCGCATTCTTGAACTGATCTATGTTGTCACTCAGCAGAAGAGGAGATACATGGCCGCCCCAACAGTGACTGAGGGCGACATAGGAGGCGCTATTCCCCCGTGTGGCGATTAACCTTAGGCTCTGGTCATAGTTCTTTGCTCCGACATCGATGACGCGGGTTGGCAGCTCGGGAGTGTACTTCTTGAGACATTGTATGTGTTCGTTCTGACATGCACTCAAGCATCGGCGAGCAAAATCAAAATTGGCTTCAGACGCCAAATCAGTGTCACTTTTGAATCGTCCGATCTGGAAACCGTTGACAACAGGCTGACGAACTCGAAGAATATTAGTGCCGTTTACCTCGTCCCACTAGCGCGCACAGTGGCTTACTAGGTGATGCGAACAAAACCAGTGTTAGGGGATCCCAATTCCAGATTCCTTCATCCTCTTCAAGCTCTTCATCCTCTCCCATCAGACGGAGTGGCGGCGGAACTGGGCCGACATGTATACGTAGGACGTCAAAAACGCGGACATGTTCCAATGTGTCTCCAACATACAGATGCTCAGTATCTATAAAAATCTTGATGTCGGTTGCCGTCAGATTCCGCGTCGTCGCGAGCATAGAGGCTTCAACCTGTAAGGTATGGCCAGCCCATTGTTTTGGCCAAGTTGTCGGGGTTTCTGTTGGGGCGTCTCGAGGAGTCCCTCTAAAGGAGTCAAATATGAGGATACACAGATCGCATCCGCTGATCGCCGAGCTTTCCAGATCATCCAACGAGGCATGATGCTGGTAGAACGCTTGTTGTGGTACATATCCGCTATCGAATTCTACTATGGCGAGGTCGACTAGAAGACTGATTGACAGTTTCGCACAATAATCGCAACGCGGCATCATAGAGTTACGGAGACTGAGAGATATAAAAGATCCGCTTACTTAGATAACTGAGTGGCAGATCTCCATAGAAAAGACGGCAAGATCCAAGACGCATCATATCCAGGATTCATGATGGGTCTTGGATCTTGGTAGACTGCTACCGAAAATATTAAAAAGTTGTTGGTTTGTTGCGAAGCAGGGGTTCTTGCATTGGCTACCTCTTAATGCGGTTAGGTAGCGCACTCGTGTCGCAGCCACTTCCCAACTCCACAGTGTATAGTGGGCAGGGAGGTAGATCTAAGGCCTAACCTACCTAAGGTTAGGTACATAGTACGTAGGCACTGTAGGAATAGGTAACCTGCCCCCGGCTCATGCACCCCAGTAGCATCCAAAAATAGAGAAATACGATCTCCATCAGTCTTCGGGCACATTCTCAGACTCAGTAATGATCCTCGCCATAGTATGCGGCATATGCCAGTCCAGCACCAGGCCCAAAAATGCAGGTAAGACCAAGCAATGTCAGAACAGAGCCACTGGAAGCGCGATTGACCTTGGGCTTGTTGCGTAGAATAATGCTCCCAACAAGAAGCACAGTGATGGCGACGATGATATAGTCGTATTGGAGAAACAGGTGGGCGGCCTCTGTCAAGAGCTTTGGTGAGCCACGCATAACGAAAGCGTGATGGGGTACGAACACCCTTCCCAAGGATATTTCGGGTGACATTAATGCATATGCGATGGTGTAGATATGAACCAACGAGCTAAAAACGCCAGTGATGTAGTAGGGTATTTTAACAGGCCCCGATCTTTTTGGTGCGGGTGCAGTAAGAGCCCAGCTCGCCAGCGTCTGGAAACAGCTAGAAACGGGAAGGACAAGGAAAAACACGAGGACCCCTTTTTGAATGGAATCGGGGCCTGCGCCCGCCCAGGCCGGTGCTAAAAGAGGGAGTTCAAGCAGGATGCTTAGAAGGGCAGTGGCTTGTAGAGCCCACGCATCGGATTGCAGTAGTGGGCGTGAAGTCCCTCCGTTCCGCTGGTTTATGTATAAGAGCGACCATATAGGGAAGAACACGGCTGTCCCGAAACAGTTGCAAAGACATATCCATAGGGTTGCGCTTCAAGATCTGTCAGCCTACATCGCTACCTAGGATACCATGTTCTTGAGATCTTACGAGCGTAGCCAGAACCCAATATGGCGTCGACTATTGACAAGGACCATCATGTTAATCACGAGAATGGTTGTCGTTAGGTCAAGCACCATAAGGTATGGTCCGACATCTACGTCTCTCGAGTCAACAACGGACGAGAAGAAAGCAACGAGGGTGTTTAGCTGAAAATCTAGAGGCCAGATGCCGCTATGCTTCATCCCGAGGAGTGTGCCGTCAGGAAAGACTCCTGTCCATGCTGTTTTGAACATAGCCTCGGAACCCCCATTGAGACTCATTACCCCCCACATTAAACCAAATCCGATTGCGCTCAGGCATGTAAAGAGAGAAGTGTGGTTGCTCGATGCCATGGCTGTGCAGTGAAAAGAACAGATGGTGATTATTTGCTAAGGAGAGGAGCAAAAAATGACAAATATGGGGGGAGGGGGGCAGGCGCAAAGGAGTAACATTACCTAGTGGGATAGAAAAGGTGAGAAGCTTTCAAGTACTCGAGAGATACCTCCATCATTTGGATAGCCCGAACTGTCCGCTCATCGACTCGGGATAAGGCGGTGGGATTCGGGCACGGAGAACAACGGCCCGCCCGTCTCCTTTGCTGACACTGCAGCAAAGCATGCTTGGATTGCGGCGATGCTTACCCGAACATTGCACTAAGTCCGGAGTAAGATCGCCACGGACAGATTAAGCGCAGAGATTAACTCAATGGTTCAGCACCAACATAATGGGATAAGAGACACAGAAGAGTAAGCGGAACCAATGCCATTGAAAGAAGCTAACACATTAACAGCGCTGTAGAATTTCTAGTTAATGGAACCACTTGTCACTCTCACATCCCACTTTCAAACAGTTATAGAGTAACAAGATTGATTTTAAATCGTTTTGCGTCAGTATGGAAGTTGAAAAGGTTGATGTCATAGTGGTGGGCACAGGTAGGGGTGTTCCTGTCCACGTCATTACAACCTTTTTTCCAGATACGTGTGCTGACAAAACCGCCATATACACAGGTTGGAATGGCCTTATTGCTGCAAAAACATACCTCGACTTTGCAGCAGGCGCCAATTTGCTCCTTCTCGACGAGCAAGCCTCTATCGGCGGCGTTTGGAGTGCCGAGAAGTTGTACCCTGGCCTATACGCTCAGATCAAGTATGGGCAATTTGAGTACTCCTTCTATCCTATGCGTCGTGAAGGAATCACCTCGGATGGTTACATCGCAGGCCAAACTATCCACCGATACTTAAACGATTTTGCTCGAGACCATGGCCTTGTGGAGCGAACGCGACTGCGTACCAAAGTGGTGGCAGTGGCACGAACCTCTAGCGGTGGTTGGAAACTAGAGCTTGAAGACAAGAGTCCTCTTGAATGTACGAAGCTGATATATGCTTCCGGGGCAACTTCGCACCCTGTCATTCCCTCTTGGCCGCAGTCTAACCTGACGATTCCTATTATTCACTCGAGTGATGCAGGGACGCATCTTGATGCCTTGTCCAAGATTAAGACGGCGACTGTGGTTGGAGCCGCCAAGTCGGCGTACGATATGGTCTTCTTGTTATTGGAAGCGGGTGTGCAGGTAAACTGGTTGATCCGGGAAGACGGGTCAGGCCCGCTGGCTATCATGCCGCCGACCATTCTCGGTATCATTCATACTATGGATGCTGTCGCTACTAAGATGATGGGACATCTAGGCTCAAGTATCTTTCAGACTGAGGGGACTGCGTACCGCTTCTTCAACAGAACATACATTGGGCGGGCCATAGCAAAGAAGTTCTGGCAAACTGTGACTCTGATAGCCGGCATGCACGCCGGCTACAATAAATCCCCTAACGCGGGAAAACTGAAGCCGTATCCAATCGGTAATGGGCAAGTAACACCCGCCCCCTTTGCCCGTATCAACGTAACCACGTCACAAATACTAACCCTTTTGACTAAAGAATCTTTTGGGCAAACGCTGGCCTTGGATGCGCAAGTGTTCCCAATTTCTGGAAGGTGTTTCATGCCGGTGACTGCAAGGTGCACCGAACCGAGATCCAATCTCTATCCGACAATATCGTGACGCTACGCGACGGAAGTCAGTTCGAGACGGAATACATTGTATTGTGCACTGGATTCGACAAATCATATCATCAATTCAGTCCGGACCTACAACAGACGTGTGGCCTGGTTCCTCGGCCTCAAGATCAGGTAAAATGGGATAAACTCGAGACTGAGGCGGAGCAGAAAGTAGATGAGCTTCTACCCACCATCAAGGAATCCCCGCTCCAAGTTTCTGAA
This sequence comes from Xylaria telfairii, assembly GCA_022495065.1. NCBI lineage: Eukaryota > Fungi > Ascomycota > Sordariomycetes > Xylariales > Xylariaceae > Xylaria > Xylaria telfairii. The sequence continues at coordinate 172,419 of MU383888.1, forward strand.
ACATCACTTCCAACTTCAAGTCACACGCAAAAGCTGCTGCATGGACCCAGTCGGCATTATCGCCGCCTGATTGTGCCCGAGCTTGCTGCGCAGGGAGACAGGTCAATATATTTCCCGGGGTTTATCCACACTATTTACACTCCGTTGGTTTCCGAAGTCCAGTCATTGTGGGGTGTGGCTTTCATGCTTGACATGATTGATCTGCCATCACAGGATGTCATGGAGAGGGAGGTAGCCGAGTGGAATGTGTGGACACGTAAGCGTTACCTGGCTCAGGGCAGGAAGCATGCGTATGCAATCTTTGACTTCTTCCCTGTAAGTACCGCACACTACCATTCACTACTTTAATTACTGGTTGAAGCTTGGACACTGATGAAGAACTAGTATATCGATGTGCTGCTTCAGGACTTGGGAATTAAAACTACTCGCAAGAGTAACCCCTTTTCAGAACTTTTCTTGCCCAAGTACCCAAGAGACTACAAGGGCCTGACGGACGAGTTCAAGCGTGCCCTTGTATTAAAATCGAGGGAGAGAAGCGATGCTACCAAGAGAGTTTAATCCTGGAATCAAACGATAACCATTGTGATTAGTGGATTAATATTAAGAATACATAACACATTCTTCATTCAAAATATTCATAACATGGCATATGAAGCGTATTACAAACTAGGAATGTTAGTTGTTAATTCCAATCGTCTGACCGCATTGAGTATTGCAAAAGACTTGTCACGGTACAGTGTTTCGCGAGATACTCTTCAATGATTATAAATTCTTGTAAGATAGCTATTCACCGGCGATTTACCGGTATCTGATTGCCAATACCCGCCTCCGAATTGGAGAATGTGGCGGTCATAGCATAATAGAGTTGCTATAGGCGACATTACTTTGCCCTCTTAGCTCGTCCCTACTGTATGGCGAGTTTCTATATCGCCGTCATCCATCTAATCACCCCTGCTGCTAATGCTTGCTGGAATACTCTTTATGCAGTAGCTTATCACTTATGCTGAGCCGCAAGCCGCCCGCAAGCTGTCCCCGCCTCTCCTATCTCATGTCAGCCGCGGGCCGACATGTCCGCCCCCCCCTACTAGTTGATGTAACGTGACTCACTAGATACTAAGAAATCCCGGGAATTCGCAATCTCTCAGCCATGTTCGGCCCATTGCTCTGAGTTCAACTGCCACCGTGTAGCGAGTGATGCGTATTCGGAAACAGTGAAATAATTACATGAATCGACCAAAGTTCCCATTATGCCCGCTCCCGATAACTATTACCATGTTGATTCAATCATATCAGACTTGTCGAAATGGGTGGTTACAACTTTAATCTCTTGAAAGATGAGCTTAGCCTTCCTGCTTGGTTGGCGGTCGGCGCCGCAGCGCAGATTGCTATCGGTTTGCTTGCTCCGCAAGGATATGCTCTTCTACCCACTATCATTACTCTTTGCATCTTGGTCATTAATTTCGCGGCTGGGTATGTCGGGTTGTATAAAAATATCCATCTCAAAAACGCTACCCTCGGTAGATGGTCAATTCTTTTCCCCAATGAAGATGGATCTCGCCCCGAAAAGTTCGCAGATAAGCCTGTTGCGATATTCTTCATTGGTATACGGTGCAATCAGTAAGTTTAGAAACTTTTATCCTGATTGGTGACTCCTGGCGACACTACGATGATTACGCAACGACTAATTCATGAACGACAGTCCCCTTGGCCGATTCCATCCCACGTACCAGAAGCTAAACGATTACATGGATGATATATACAAGGATGCCGAGGAAAACCGTGCCGTTAATGGATGTAAGTTTCAATGGGAAAATAGCAGAACATACGCATTTGACTTAGCATTGGTTAATAGATCTTGGTCGAACTCCTGACTTCATCCCAACCGAGTATTCTCGCAACAATACACTTATGTCCATGAGCTACTGGAGGAGCATCGATGAGCTGGAGGCATTCGCCAGGCGGCCAATCCATATCAAAAGCCTTAAGTTCCTCTCGTACCAGGTCTTGAAGAGTGACAACCCCTACGACCTAGGAGTCATGGTAAGAGCTTTACATAACTGAAATCTAACTTACCGTTAAAAGGGTAATGAATCATCTAATGGCGCCACAGCATGAGGTCCTTGTATGCCCGGCCGGCCACTGGGAAGGTATTTATTCTAACGTACAGCCTTGGGGTCTAGGTGCGTGCCCTCAACTATGACCATATTACCGTGACTCGCGCACTAATATTGAAATTCACTGTATAGGCGGTCTAAAGTGGCCGTTGCCGAAAAATAAGGGATTTCGAGGTCCCTTTGTTGAGCGCGAGCTCAACGGCATGTGGGGTCGCATGGGGAACAAGCTGAAGCAGTCCGAGGTAGACAAGAAAATGGCCGAGCTTGTACCTGAGGGTCTTTAGTTAGTTGGAAGTTGATGCTTGATACCTTGAGGATGATGCATCACATATGGATGACTGCAAGCGCGGATGAAGTGATAGAAGGAATTCGCTCAACGTATCCAAAAGAGTAGTGGCGGAGCAAAAGGTAGGGGAGGCAATACTATTGTCCTAGTCCCTCACGTTTTGGAATGTTGAATGTTGACAGTGAATAAGTGATGGAATATAATAAGTAAACAGAATGTAAGTAAGATATAACATGCCTAAGGGTGACGATGAATCATGTATTTGGAAATAAATGCTAGCGTTAGATATATTTGACAGCCAGCTGAACTAGGAAGAATACACCTATGTTATCACGGAATAGAACTAAAGCCCTCTGAATAAAGGTAAAAAGTTATTAAGATGAATTCCTTGATGATGGAGTTGTTTATATGTGAACAGTTGGGGCTGAAAGAGATGCATTTCTGCAATAAGGTAGGAAGAGATTGACCACGTATATAATCGGCATCACACAATAATACACATTGGCAAAGGGGCTCTGTTAATCGAGTTTGTGATCGCTTATGAATTTTCATGAAATACGAGCTGCTGAATATGACCCTTGATTATAAATTTATATAAATAATCATTTGTCTGTGCAGTGTTCAACAGTGATGCTTGTCGAGTCTTTTTCGTAGGGTTGTAAATGCTTGTCATCAATATTAACCCAGCCAGCCATCCAACCATCACTATCTTCCGCCTTCTCCCGAATCCATTTCTGCATGGCTGCGTGAATAACGGCTATATTGCACTCTTGCGTCAGGTCGAGGGGTGCCTTGTCGTTACCGACACATCGTACTCTAAGATGACATCAGTCAGACCGAAATCTATGTGATTTTCCACTCGTCATGCTTGTGGAAACCCGAAACGGTTTACTTACTGGGCCCCCGCGGCAACGTCTGTTAGTAGGTAATCTTGTTCGTCAAGGAGATACTGAAGGGCGCTTTGGACCCGGCCGGCAAGAATCTGCTTGGGCAAGTCAAACTCATGACAAATTGGTCTTCCCAGTCCAACAACTTGGACCGTCTGCAGTGCCTTGACCATGCCGCTGACGGTTCGCAGGCCGCCTGTCACAATTGCTTTAGTCTTTTTTAGCTCGGGGACAATCATGTCGGCAAACTCGAGGCTGTGTAGACAAAGGTAATATTAGTCATTGCACGGCTGTGACGATTAATAGGGTTTGAACTGGGGTAGTACTGCGACGTACAAGTATGCCTCTCGTTTCCTTGATGATTCTCGTTTGTGAGAGAAGGCAATTGCCTCATATGTACCACCAGACAACTCTACAAAGTCAAAGCCATGATTTTCCAGTTCCAGGCAAATCCATTTGCAGTCGTCGGTGGTGAGTCCTCCGGCCTGGAACTCCACACTGTTGATCTTGATTCCTACTATGAATGACTTAGAAGGAATACGAGAACGGATTGCATCGCTAATATCAAAAATGATTCGCGACCGGTTAGCTATCGAGCCACCGTACTCGTCCGTCCGTTTGTTGGTCGTGTGGGCCAGGAATTGGGCCAGAAGATATCCGCTATAGGAGTACAATGTGAGATCAGTATTATGCAGAAGAAAAGACAAGATTAGTTGAGCCTATAGTCGTAGCTGCTTACTGGCCGCCATGTAGCTCAACACCATCAAAACCGGCCTTGTAACAGTACTCGGCGGCGTGAGCGAATCCAGAAATAACTCTGTTGATGTCTTCCTTGTTCATTGCCCTAGGTTTTGCGAAACTCAAGCCCATGCTATCCTTCAGATGGATGTCGCTAGCGCTAATAGGGTATTGTTGGATATTTGACGGCACCTATGATGATCGGTTACATTTTCGCCCTATAGGCTCAGAATCTGGCTGCGAGACTGACCTGCCGACCTGGATGGGATAGCTGGGCTATAATCAAACTGCCGTGCTTCTTCCCAGCGGCCGCAATCCCCTGAAAGCCGCGGAAGCGCTCCCCTGAGAATGGCGCTTCAAGAGGGATGATAGCGTTTCCCGCAGCTTCTAGATGATCGTACTCAATCATAATATTCCCCGTAGCGATGAGCCCAAAACCACCCTCTCCCCACCGGCGATAGACATTGATCAGTTCTTTGGTAGGAATACCGCGCTTGGGAAAGTCTATCGGGTGCCATGTTGCCAGTTGCTCCGAGATGGGAGTTTTATGGAAACGATTCTTAATCGTCCTGCCACTGAATTCAAACCGCAGAGGCTCGGCCAGGGGTGCTGGATCAGCGGGCTCACTTGGGAACCGTTTGCGGTTCATGATTTACGAACACTTGTTAATCCGGGACTCCTGACGAGCTTAGTACTGCTATATTTTTTATAAAAGAGCGCCTAACTTTTGTTTTATATGTTCAATATGACATCACCTCGATGCAAAGACGTCAGATACAATTCTGCCTCTAGTACAGGACTAAGCGCGATTCCAACCCCTTTGCGTGTATCCGGACGTAACCCCTAACTATCCAGGTCGAAGTATCAAAATAGACTAGCTACCAGCAACTCTCGCTGACTTACACCTACTGTTCTACACTCGTGGATAGTCCAGACCTAAACCGCCAAGTCGTATGCGCCCATAGAAACTGCGATCACGGACAAAAGCGGACCGAAAGACGCAAGTAAGACTCCCGACCCTTGTCGGCCTCAACCGTTAGCGTCTTCTGCAAACTATGTGCCCCAAAACCGGGCCACCGGCCACGGCCGCGCCATATCAGGTCCATCTCTAGTCGGGCAGGGCATGGCAATAGCGATGCAATAAAACGGGGTCGAGAGGTGCGGAAGCAATAGTGCATGGTGCGTATTCAACCGAGACGTGCTGCGCCACACCAATCCCCAACTCTTAAGACCTCGACCGGGCCGCGTTGGGAATTTGACAACCCCACCAGCCAGGCATAGCCACTGATCAAAGTGTGGCTGAAGCTGGCTGGAAAAACTTAAGGCTACGCCACAGCTTTCGCAGCCTTTGGGTCGGGTAACCAACATAGACTTCCATAGCCTCAAAGATGCGGCGATGGCGAGCCCTACAAACGCTATATACAGGTGTGGAAGATACTCGGCCATCTTCACGGTTAAGCATTCGCGCTCAGTAATGGCTCCTGAAAATCTCACAAAGCATCGACGATAACATCATAGAGGTGATATTCATTGCTTGGTCAATGCTGTCGCATTGAGTGTATAGAAGCGCTTTATGAATGAGGCTCGCAAACAGATGCTGGCACTTGATGTGGGAGGTCTACTACTTTCCTAAACTACTTAACCTCTGCAACGATGTAAACTGCCACATACGACCATAACCACTGGAGAACTCGGGATCCCGTCCGCTCTCCCATAGATAAGCCAGTGAGTGCCGAATTAGTAGTTGGGTCGGTGACGACCAGCGAATCCTTGGTGTTGTACGTTCATTCTTTATTGGTTTTTTTTTATCTTTTACACACCTCATTTTATCCGAAGTAAGTTTTGCGTCTCTCTTGCGAGGATATCAGTGTGAAGGTCCATCACATCGTTTGGCAAGGCAGAGCCGATAAGCGAGTCCATGCCTTCGTCATCAAGCCATGCGGCACCGTCTCGACTCATATAAGCCGACCTAGTAGTATCCAGCGCGCGTGTACCAATAACCAGGTCATGACTGAGTGCATGCTGTCTTTGGGGTTTTGAACGATCTTGCATTTTCGTAGTTATTCATTCTATCGAAGTATGCCAAAGAGATTCTCCAGAAACAACGATCGATGTCGGACTTGGCATCAAGGGTCGGTACCGACGCCCTTGCCAGCTCCTCGAAGGCGACCAAACGATCATTGAATCTGTTCTTGCCTTTCCCCTACATCGTTGTGATCAGTAAGTGTCCCCCGTTCAGCAAACTTCAGGTCGCGTTGCAGGATTGTAAGGAAAGTTGAACACATACCCAGTCCACACCAGTCCGTGCTGCGTAGACGTAGTGTTCCCTGTGAGCGATCGGCTCGAGAATAGAAGACTAGCAGAGCAATAAATAGAATGGAAATTAGACGGTGATCGGAGGATCACACTCGAGTCCTGCCAGCAATCTCCCCAAGATACTGAGTGGTCGTCTCCTCCCGCCCTTGACGCATGGTGATGGATTGACAGATCGGCCGGATTGCCCGTAGCATCTGCTGCTAAGAGGATGGCAGCGCCAATCTCGATGATATCGAGATCGTGCAGGCCGGAGCTCATTGAACTCTCGTTTTCTACTATGGCATGCAGCTTGGAGCTAAATGGCTGAACAAGCTCCAACGCTGCATCCGTCGGTTGATAACTTTTTAGTGCTTCCTCGAGCCACGGGCCGATCTTTGTGGAAGAAAGTAACGCTTTTTTTCAGACTTATAAACGGGCTTTTAATATATAAAATTGTTATTTATATGACAATAAATGTTTATATGACAATAAATGATAGAATATTTAGTTCGGCTTGTATTCAAATCGAAATTCCCTTGAAAACAATCTTTCAGAGAATTGTTCTACAGAGACAATATGTACTACTTCGAAACCATAGCCTTTAGCGGAAAGACAACTCTCGCTCTGAATGTAATGTTCAGTTCCTCTGTCTTTATATCGGCGCTTTCCCGGAAGGAAGTGTCAGTGTAAGCAAGGCAGAATCTAACAACTTCGACATATACCGTGCCCACGAAAAACGAAAGATGCGGCAGATGATCCCTGATCAGCTCAGCCGTGAAATCATGTTGCGTCTTGGTATCATATGAGCTCGCCACGGTGTCTATTGTCTTCCAAAGCCCTATTTCGATCAGGAGTATTCCTAGGCTATACCAGTCATATGGCTGAATGAAGGTTTTAAACGATCCGCTTCCTTTAGATATATAATCTGGATGATGGTATTGATGATATGGTCGATCCTGCAGAGGTCCATCAGTGAACCCAGCCGTGTCGCGACTATATCTAAACCCACAGATATAAGGATCACAAAGGTTCACCGGGTGATCTCGGTCCTTAGATGGGAAAAAGATGATGTTAGATGGGACCAAATTCTTGTGGAACCAACCGACATCATGAAATGCAGCAAGGCCCTCTGCCAACTGGAATGCAAGACCGACTCGGTGGTCTAATGGGGGTGAATACGACATTTTTGGTTCACGTAAAAGGGTCTGGAGAGTGATTGGGAGTTCTTGGGCATGTATTGCCTTACGGGGGCACTCGAGTAATATCTCCCACGAGAACTCGTCTCGGTTGTCGCACAGAGCAAAAAACGGGGGTGTCCGGAGTTGAAAATCGGAACTCTTCGTGGATAATGCATGACACAAAGCCTGAACTCTCGGCCAAAGCTTTGTGTAGGAGACCATATCCTCGTACTGTATACTTTCAAGGAGCAATAATTTGCTTTCGCTATCATCGCTACAAGTGAACTCGGCGATTTTAAGGTCATTTATAACGGTTTCAGAATAGTCTGATTTTAGGCACATCTGAATCGTGTTCGCCGAAGAAGACGAATCTGCGTCACCTTCAATTTGTTTTACCAGCTGCTTGACTTCTGCCATTTGCATGAGTCGGTGATTGCCAAGCGGAGAGTCTCCAGCCACTCTCGCTGTTGAAACTAAGGATGGCATTTTCGCAAGAACCACTGAAGCGACGTGGTCTCGAGCTTTGCTCCGTTGGTCAAGAGAAAGTTTGTTCAAAATCTGGGTGTTCATTGTACGTATTTCAAGAAGAGATCGGTGATCAGGGATATTGCTTCGGCTACTGATGGCGACCAGTTCATCAAGCATCTGGCGGAGAAGTTGAGTTGCCGATTCAAAAACTGAAAGAGTACTTGTTGCACACGACATAGACAAGAAGTGATCCACATCCTGGTAAACGAGCCAGCTCGAGAAACGCGCTCGTTCGACAACGACTTCCGGTGTGCTTGGTAAACGATCAAAGAGATTGAAGATGTCCTCGGAGTAGGCCTTGAAAGTGGATAGGTAGAGCCTACACGTTACCTGAGCCGCTGTTGGACGATGGCTAGGTGAGATTTCTAGCATATGCCTTGTGAGCTGCACGACTTCAGTCATGCTTGAGCTGGCGTCTTGGGTTGACACCTTGTCCAGTTGATCCATCACTGCCTTGTTTGGTGAGGATCCATTGTGAAACAAGCTGTAAGAGAAAGGTGGTCGCTCAAATTGCCGGGCCTTTTGAAACCGAGACACTCCGTCGGCGCCGTCTAGAAGATGAACCAATATGTCGAGCGTGACACAGCCTAGGGCAAATATGTCGGCCGGTCGCGTTGTTTCATGCTCATGGTATGGAGGGTCTATATCTGAGCATTCCGGGGCTTGACAATATCCAGTTCTTCCTTTAAAAGGAGTATCGCTTCTCGAAGAGAGTTCTTTCATGCTTGAGAGCCCGAAATCTGCCAAAATGAAGCGCATCCCATCAACCAGAATGTTTTCTGGCTTGAGATCTTGGTGATGGCCCTTGAGTCTTGCATCGATATCTTCTGCAATGAATTCGTGCAGTGCCCAAACTGCGGATGCCAGGCCGCACAGTGCGTAGAATATGTCTTTGCGGGATATTTCCATGGACTTGTCGCGTTGAAGGAAGTCTCGGAGTGTACCACCACTTATGTACGGCGAGATCAAGTTGTGCTTAGATCGCCAAGTATAACATCCTACCAGAAGTAATATATTTGGATGTTTCAGTCTCTGAAGTATGGACAATATTCGTGCTTCATTTTGGAATGTCTGATCGTGGTATCCTAATTCTTTTCGCACAAACTATTTCGTCGTCAGACACGCATGCAGAGGGGGCTTCATTACAATAGCCTTCATGTGAAAACGAACCTCGACTGTAGGGCCTAGACCCCGCGGTTGATAGGATGGATGGATTTTGATTTTGAAGATGGAACCGTAGCCACCCGACCCAAGTGGTGTCTCGGAAACGTAGGGGAATACAGTCCAAGGCTCAAGCGTACGCGGTACTACCTGACCTGAAAAAGTCGGGGCAATGAACTCCCATTGTTTCTCAAAGAACTGGTCTGCAAGATGAGGCGACTCCAAAATGCTCCGAAGAGTTTCTTTAGCGAATGGGATCTGGTCATCCATCTGGGTGGTTCGAAATTGATCATTCTGGACGAAACGTCGAATTTGAATAATCTCGCCCATTAGAATCAGAACCCCGAACACTTTGAAAGCACGATCTAGAATGAAACGGACAATTTCGTCAGCAAGATAAAAGGGATGATGGCGTTTGAGGACTTCGATAACGGTATCTTTGGATAGGACCGCGCGGAGTTTATCCTCTGGGATGAAGAACTTGGTATCACAATTCAGAACTCGGATTCCGTAGAGCATCTCCTGGAGGGATGAAATGTCATACCCGTCGCGTACGTCTAACGGTCGTGACATGGCAATTCTTTGATAGACCGGAGTTTGTCACTTGCACGTCTCTACTCTGCCAAATCTAGTAAGAAGGTCTGGGAAGGAACTTGAAGTCTATTCTCCTCAGGATAAAGTTGGCGCGGCATCCTACATAAGTTGTCTCATGCCTAGGGGAAAATACACTTAAGGCTCCGGGCTAACACCAATAGGTCCCTTCGTACCCCACGCCACAACCTCAAAAGATAGTCAGCTGACAGTGGGTGGCAGAAGGCGTAGCTTCTTTACCTGCTTGAGTCTGAAGTAGGTCTCCTTTGCCCCCATTATCCCCTGTTGGAGATCGAGTCGATCTCGTCCTAGGCAGAATGAGCCAATTGAGCCTTACAATCGTAACAATCTATGAACTTACTTGCGTAATCCCTCTTGCAATGTCCTGTACTATCCACGCATCAGATTGCTCCTATAGAGCGTTCATCAGTTCCCACCTCATCACTTCAATCAGTCAGCCTTACCTCAATGCGATAAGACCCAGGAAATAGGCGGTCAAGTAGCTGTACTAAAGCGCTGCGCTTCACATATCGATTAGGGACTCGCGAGGACGCCATGGCTTGCTAAGAAAAATGAAGTGCTTTGGTTCTCGATCCTGCGGGAATCAGGATGTATCGGCAAGGTTAACACCACTTTTTACCAAGCCATCAAGTCAATCTTATGGGGTAGCTGTATTGCCACCCTGGATTTACGTGAGCAAATTAGCTATAAGCGAGTATAGAATAGGCAAGAGTGTTTCGGTGAGCGAATGTGGCGTCGAAAGCCGGCCTATAGACCCCAAGGAGCAGTGTTATCACGCATTGATGGTAAGCCCCATCGGTCATAATTGGTGAAAACCGGCCGATCACTATTTGTAGGCTGCACGTTGTTAGTGAAAATGGTGGGTTGGGTGGCCTAGCCATTGGGTCGCTGTAGAAAGCCTGTTCTTGCTGAGGTCGCTATCGGTCACCTCTACTTAAAAAGCCATTGAGCTGTATGAAGTGCCGTATGTCTTTCGGGCAGCACGTCTCTGAATTCACGATGCGTGCGGTTAGCAAAGATAGAAACTTTCAAGCTAAACTAGCTGGGAGCGAATTCTTTTCGGCGGAAGATGTTGATCTCATCATGTTTCACTCGGGTATGCGGGACTCTAAACCCAAGGGTCATAATAATACCTTCCAAATGATCAAAACTGTCCAAGATCTCAAAAGTGGTCTGAACCAGACTAACATGGAGAATGTCGCTAGTATTTACTTGTTGGTATCTCTGACGTATCATTTTTAAGATCTGGCCTCTAATAGTGCCACGAGTAGTGTTTTGCTCCAAGACTATTCTTGGGGTCGATTCCGGCTGACTGAGGCCGCCTTCAGTGCTCTCGCTGGCTCGTTGGATATATCCAGTCGTTTCCTCGAGATCTTCCATGCGTTCGGGGTGAGGACCCATGATGAACAGAGACAAATATACGGCGCTAGGGCTTGTTCTCCGCTGCATTGTTCACAATCACGCCACGGTATGTTGATGTTTACTGAACGTGTCTCGAATTTTCGACAGTACTCTGACTCTCTTCCCTTTCAGACATTAGTTACTATGTTGTGTATCCCGCGAAACACGGTAGAAACTTAGCCGACCCTTGGTCGTTGCGCCAATTGGGACTTCATCATCAATTATCCTCAGACGGTCGCGAATCTCGTTGGCTGTTTCTCGATCTCGTCGCTCACGCAGATGAAACCCTGAAACATATAGAACATAACGAATCTGGAAGCGGTTGTTTCGGACTGCATATCGATATTTTAACAACTACTAGTGTGCATTGGGCAGAGTATGTTGAGTACCTGGCCGACCAGTTGCGCCAATACGTGTGTAGAACATTTCCTAAGCCGTACTTGACGTGCTGATGAAAATCTAGGGGTTTAAATCAAGTTACTCATCTGTGAATTCGGTGAAGGAAGGGCGTTATGAAGTATCTCTTCCAGATCTCCAGACACTATGTTTGCTGGAAGGCAAGATCCAACGAGCAATTTTCGCGGTAGAGTCGTGTCAAAGCATCGCCATAACATGCAAGAAGCACTACTCGCAGCATTCATTCGGCAGGGACTTTGGTACTACTGGTACTACCATTGTCCAATTCAATGCTATATTGGATCAATATAATTCTGACATGGATCATTATCTTGTGATGCTCCATAAACTTATGGTCCGCCGAGGCAGCATCGCAGACCTGGTGAGGTCTTTGAATCACTCGTTAATTAGTCATTGGAGATACTGATGAAGGTCCAGTTCTCTACAGTTCTGGTGTCTCGAAATAACGAAATGTCACGGGCGTCTACAGCCTCCTCGCACAAGATGCTAGAATTGCTAGTTGATATTGCAGAAAATTCTCGGGTGCAACAAACCACGATGGCCACCATTCTAGAACATGGTCAGGCAGATTCAGCCATGTTGACAGTTCTTTCTATTATTGCAACTGTCTGCCTCCCCGCTTCTCTGATTGCAGTATGTTTTATCCCAAGCCTCTCCGTTCCGGCTCGAGCACAGTACTAATTAATATTCAACCATGAGTCAATCTTCTCGTCAAACTTGATACAATACCGGGATTCATCAATCATCACGCCAGAAAGTCGCCTCTTCTTAGCGCCTCAGTTTTGGATCTACGTAGCGATTACCCTACCTTTGATGGGGCTCGTGTTATCATGGATTCTGGTTACCAACCGCAAGTCTCAAGCATCCAAAAAGCATATACCATAAATAGACTATGTTGCCAGAGCCGGGAGAAACGTCCGGCGAGGGTAATAATATACTTGTTCCGTGAGGGGTGTCTGCTGAATTGAGGTTTATTCGCACGAGGGAGATTTGAAGGGCGTGTTTCTTAATCTCGTAGTATCAAGATATATCACTCTACGCAGCGAGCCATACCAACAGGTAATACTCCTTGCCGAAGAAGGGAACCAACATCTAAATCGACTACGAAGGACTTTTATGAGGTCGCTCGTAGGCCGCAACGCTGTGAATTGCACTTTTGCGGGTTTCAGGTGTCTTCAGTCTATCATCACTCATGTGTGTTCATTAAACGTCAGAGCCCCTGCGTACAAAGGTAGCGTCATTCTACCTCCTGTCCCGACTTTTTCCAACTTCTTTACAGGATAGGCAAGTCTTCGGTACATGGAAACTACAGGCTCGAAACGACAGGCACATATGCAGCATGAACAAGACGCCACCAGTCACCATCCACCAATCACTCGTCAATCCGCTCCCTGGTCGGGGAGGGGAAGGGGGAAAATCTCTGCTATGCAGTGGAGCAGGGTCTCTCAATAAGCTGTACTATAAAGCAGGAAGCCCTAACTTTTGGTCAAATCCATAGGCATCTCTCTAATGCTCTCTAAAGTAACACGCCTCCTAAGACACACGCGTCTACTGTCGTTATTTCACCGCGACCATCTCTGTCCCATCATATCACCCGGCAACCAGTCTCATCCTCGCGTCAACGAAGCATCGTATCCACGTCTTTGCATCAACATGACCACACAAGATCAGCGAAGCATGACATATGCTGAAGCCGGCGTCTCAATCGATGCCGGCAATGATCTCGTCAAGAGAATCAAAACTGCCGTCGCCTCTACGCGCCGACCTGGCGCTGACGCGCAAATTGGGGGGTTCGGCGGCATTCTTGACTTGCAGGCGGCGGGTTACGAGAAGGCGCCGCTTCTAGTGCAGGCAACAGACGGTGTGGGCACTAAATTGAAAATTGCCTTTGCCATCAATAAACATGATACGGTCGGCATCGACCTTGTTGCGATGAATGTCAATGACCTTGTCGTCCAAGGGGCCGAGCCCCTCTCGTTTCTGGATTATTTTGCCTGTGGAAAGTTGGATGTTGAGACGGCAGCTACCTTCGTTGAGGGCGTAGCCAAGGGTTGCCAGGAGTCCGGGTGTGCATTGATTGGTGGCGAGACGGCCGAGATGCCAGGCATGTACGCGGATGGAGAATACGACGCCGCGGGTTTGGCGACGGGTGCCGTAGCCCAGGGTCAGAGACTCTTACCTTATAAAGATGCCATGGTTGTGGGGGACGTGCTTCTTGGATTGCAGTCCAATGGCGTCCATTCGAACGGGTTCTCTCTCGTGCGCAAGATCCTGGAGAAGCATAACCTTACTTTTCATGACCCGGCTCCGTGGGACAATGGCAAGAATATTGGGGAGAGTCTGCTCGTTCCGACTCGGATCTATGTCAAGCCATGTCTCGAACTGTCAAGAAAGGGGTTAGTAAAGGGGATGGCACATATTACGGGAGGTGGGTTGTTGGAAAACGTGCCCCGAATGCTGCCCGAGTCACTGGCGGCGGAGATCGATGTGAAGAGCTGGGAGGTTCCTGAAGTCTTCAAATGGTTGAAGAGAGCTGGTAACATTTCTAATTTAGAATTTGCTCGAGTTTGGAACACTGGGATTGGAATGGTTCTCGTCGTGTCGAGCGCGAACGTGGATGAAGCAATGTCGCGGTTGCGAGCTGCCGGTGAAAAGGTGACGCCTATCGGAACCCTGAAGGACAATGCTGGGGAAAGGTGCGAGCTACAGGGGCTGGACACCTGGAACTAGACATATGGTGATGGTATATGTACGGAAGTACCTAGGTTAGGTAGTTCTTTTAGCTCCCTTTTTCTTTTTATGATGCGCGTTCCGGTGATTCACCTCCCTAGAAATACAGGTGGTGTTTCCCGTGTTGTATGCCCACCAATAAGGACCTACCTAGGTATGCGCCTCGTAATCGAGTGTCATCGCGTCGTGGTCAGGATTGTACGCGATAATAGGCGATAGTGTCGACTGTTGACTACTTACCTACTCGCTATTAAACTATAACTGCTAGGCAGTCGAATTCAGAAGATGTAGACATTCTCTTATTGATCAGAAATTCGGGCAGGAAGTCGTACCAATGCCAAGACAAGTACTTTGGCAAAAGAGATGTACCGATCCTAATGTAAGCCAAGTGATCAGCTCTGCTTACATATACGGGTACACGGTTTCCTTGACCAACAGACGAGTACAGCCTCCAGGATTGTAAATGTTGACTCCACGCTATAATTATGCTTGTATAGGTATGGTTGTTTCGCTAAGAATATTACTTCTATAGCGAGAACTACCGGTATTTAGTGGCAACATTTTCTCAATATAGATCAACAGTGAGATCTTTCCAGATACCATGAGGGGGTTGAGTCGATTTACAGTACTCGGTTCTTTTTGAGTCCATAGTGTTGGAACTAATCTTTATCATCCTGGTGACCTATACCATCTGCGGCTGGTCCCGTACGGGCCATATTACTTGAGGTGTAGTGCCGCAGGGGCGCGTGACTTATTCAAGATCTGGCTCGTCTGTGTTCATCTTCGGCCTCTTTCCCAACCCCCCAACCCCCCCTTCCCCCACACAGCAAGCTTCGCATACCCCCTTCTCTCTGTCCCCTTGCTCCGAAAATTAGACTACGATCAATTACATTTAATGTAGAGCAACACGGCCATAATGAAATTGTCAATGATATTGACAAGCGACATGGCAAGAATATTATATGGGAGTGTGATGAATGCGAGAAGGAGATCTGAACCACCGCACCTACGAGGCTTCCACAAGACATGGCTATGATTTACTGATGACAATATCGGACTAGACGCAAGGACTTGCAACGTCTATCATACATGGAAATTTCAAATGTTCTCTTTTCCTACCCTATTCGTGTTGCATGACAAGATTGTAGCTACCTGGGCAGTGGTCCATATTAATATATATGTATGATCTTAATCGCGTTCCTAGGGGAAATACTAATATGAGCTAAAGTTTAAATGCCAAACGCCTTCCTATAATAAGATGCATCACACACGCGCGCGCCAGCACACGTACATTAGATTAAATTGGCGTTTTAAGCGGGGAATCGAAGTAACTATGTTTAGCTATATTCTTGTTACTAAAGATCGCCACGTTTTAGTCTCAGACCCAGTCATCCAATACTTACATACAAGTTGGGTAACCCTATTGAGATGCCTTTTCGTCGTTTTTGTGATCCGTGCAGTGTTCACGCCCGCTAATCAATCTGACCAAGGTCAAAACGAGAGGCGCTGGGTGGCAGGGTTTACTATCTAAGCTGGTAGTTTATCGGTAATACACCCAGCTTAGGACGGCTTTCTTTCTAAGTATTACTGTCAAAACTAAGCAAGCCGTCTACTAAGGGTTTCTTGGAAGTGTGCGTATTGTTGATGTTTGTGAAATATAGTAGAGATATATATAGGTGTAGTAGATAAGTGGTTGCATTTAGGATCAAGGAGGAAGAGAAAAGGCCTAGAGGGCCGGGGGACCTATCGGTAGTCATATACAGGAGATAGGAGTGTACCTCACTCCTTTAAGTATTTTAACAATGTTGAGCGGAATCTGCTCTGCCCCTGGGGCGTGTACTAGTAATTTAAGTGGTGGATCCTCAGAGTTGGAGCTACATAGCTTAGCTCACCCCCCATATCTACTAGTAAGAACCTCTATTCTGACAAGTACCCCGCTCTCGCGATGTAAGGGACTCGCCTCGCGTCCAGTCAGGCACTTTCGTCATCACACCTGGCATTGACTGGTTTGCTCTCACGCATCCACCGATTTGATCTCATCTCGTTCTCTGCAACCACAACATCTCCCTGGGACACCAGCAGCGTGTAACCGGGATGTAGTTTCAGAACCTCGTTAATCCGAGACATACAGTCTGAATGTCGGCCCCCTTCCGCTCTTCTCTATGGCGTCAGTTCCTTCATGACCAGCACGCAGCCTCCTCGAGTCTCGACAAAGAACTCGGCAATCCGATTCAAGACGAAAACTCTTTCCGCATAGAATTCGAGACACTCTGTCGGAGCATACATGAGAGATACCATGCGGCTCTGCTGGTGAATTTGAATCTTGGACCAATCAATAACTTGGCAACAGCGATAGACGATGCGTATCAGCACCCTCCTCCATCTGGTATCGTCGCCCTTGTCTTCAGCAGCATTTTTGCTATAATAAAGGTGAGCGCTCTGTCTTTCCCTATCTTGCTCCTCCTTCCTCCTTCTCGGCACGACACCCCTTCCCTAGGCTGGTGCAATATCATGTCCTAACGATAATAATTCCCAAGGTGGCCAACCGAGTTGGCATCAGTTTGAACCAATTCGTGCCATTCTTGGGACAGCTGAACTCAAAAGTCCCAGCGGATCTTCGCTCCGAACATCTCACCAACCTAGATCAGTCGACCCATGACAGTCTGCAAAAGATCCTCCAAACCTATTTGCAAAGCATACGAAGCATCGATGGCTTTCTTCAAAGACCCGCTAGTCTTTCTGATTTTAAAGAGACGATCAGTCAGATTGTGGAGGAGGCAGCCCGCATCGTCATCTCTGAGACCCGTCATGTGGAAGATGGGATCAACACAGTACCCACCCGAGTACAATTCGAGCGGGACATGTCGGATGCATCCTCTCTCACCAGACCGTCTGGCCACCACCGCATGTCACATTACGGGTTCGAGGAAATCAAGATGCTCGGACGCGGCACCGGGGGTGTTGTATACAAAGTAAGAGAGTTTGCAACTGGTGAGTTGTTTGCCCGGAAAGACATACATCTAAGTCACGGCTCGACCATTATGGGCAGAACCAAAGAACAGGTGCAAAACGAGATAGAGATCATGAAGAAACTGAGACATCCCCATATTACCACAGCGATCCTCCAATCTATGGATGAAGAAATATGCAGCATCATAATGTCGCCGGCGGCTGACATGAATCTGAAAGGATACCTCGACAGCTGCATTGTCAGCGGAGCCTCCCAAGCCAAGGCCCGCATGGTGCCTTGGTTTGGATGCCTCCTGAGCGCCCTCGGGTTTGCCCACAAGTTGCGGGTCATGCATCGAGACATCAAACCCTCTAATATCTTAATAAAAAGCCATCAGGTCTATCTGGCAGACTTCGGCGAAGCTAAAGACTATTCGAATCAGGACTCTAGTCGAGCATCCAACAATGTGGAATGCGGCACCCCTAATTACCGGGCACCAGAATCGGTGCACGGATCCACTCGGGATTTCCCCGAAGATTTGTACTCTTTGGGTTGCGTCTTTTCCGAAATCCTGACTGTTTATTGTGGGCGCTCGTTAGAGGAATATCAGAAATTTCGACAGGACAAAGAAGCTGACTATCCCTTTGCATTTCGAAACAATCCGAAGAACGTAGTGAAGTGGACGCGCAATCTCGAAGGAAATGATGAGATTCGCTATGCGCTGGTGTCTCCCATCATTCGAATGATCAGCGAATCACCGCAGGCGAGATCCACCGCCGAAAGGCTTGAAAATGACTTATTACGCGAGAACCCAGACCTAGAACTCTGGTGCGGAGGTCACTAAGTTTTTTCATCTTGCTAGCTTCTGCCTGGGCTGAGCGAGAGTGTATTTCTACTGCATGACAACCTGTATCCGAAGAAAAGAGGGCACGGGAATAATAAATATATTCTGGCAAACTAACCGTATCGTCGCGTCTCAAGCTTACTGTTTGGATATCTCATCTGCCCACGGAATAGATTCCTGAGCCCCAAGTTGCTCAATAGTGCGAGCTGCCGCCTTGCATCCACGTGAAACTGCCTTCTCGATGTCCCAATCTCCATTTAGCTTTTGCAGAACGTATTCGAGGGCATAATTGCCTACGAAGGTATCCCTAAGACTCGGAGATATGATTAGATCTAGAAGTAATCTGGGGATAGCTAGGACAGGTAATGAGGGGCCGACGACTGGGCTTCAGGAAATGAGACTTACCCTGCCCCGGTTGTGTCTTTGACTTGAACATCGCTAACGGCGGGCACGAGCCCTTCCTTCCCTTTGGTTGCATAAAAGGCGCCCTTCTCTCCTAGGGTGATGACCACATTTTGGACCCCCCACTTCAGAAATCGCCGGGCTGCCTCTTGCCATTTTTCCCGGGAGATGAGCTCTTCGGGCGCCGCCACGCCAGAAAGCTCTGCGGCTTCGCGTTCGTTTACGACCAGGTGCGTGACGTGTTTGTAAACCGAACTCAGAAGGTAGGTGACAGGAGACGGGTTCAACAACGTGTCGACATTGTTGTTGTGAGCAGTCTGGAGGATTCCCTCGACAGTTTCCCGCTTGGTCTCCAAGTGAGCAACGATGAGATCTGGTGTGTAGCCGTCGGCGAGGCACTCGACTGAGCTGTTTCTGGGCGTCCAATGCGTATTGGCGCCGGGGTAGCCGATGTCGCGCGACTGGCCACTGTAGCTGTCGACGAAGACAGCACAAGTGCCGGTGTCCTCATTCTTCAGCTGCCTCACCCCAGATACGTTAACGCCGTTTTTCTCCAATTTCCTCTTGAGTTGCCGACCAAAATTGTCATTTCCAACGGCAGTATTTATATAGACCTGGACCACTGTCTGCACATCCTCGCCGTCATCGTTCTCTTCGGCTGCCCCATTGTCTGCACTGTTGTAGCTGATGGGCCGCTTATGCTGGGCTCTGTAGATTGCAACAGATGTGTTGGATCCTTTGCCGCCGGGCATATACTTAAGGGATGTGGCATCGAGGGACTCGTCATTACCGGGCATGCGTTCTGTCTCGAAGACCATGTCCTGGATAATCCCGCCAATGACGGCTATAACTCCGCCCGGAGAGCTAGGGGTGTTTTCGGCGGAGCGGGTTCTCATATCGGCTGGCGCGGTCGGCACACTTAGTATGAAAGATCTTGTCTGGGTAGATACTGTATGGATACTTTCAGGGGTTGGGGAGGCGGGTCGCTTCTGGGTATCTTGGAATCGTTCGCTTTCGGGCAATCGTGAGATAAAGCCTAATGTTTTTTCAACAAGTAACCTGCGGGTAGATGCTACCGCTACTACCTGAGCTGCTATGTTCGTGGTAATTGCTTTTTATCAGAGAAGTATGTAGATTTTCCGTATGCGGGGAAAAGGTACATTGGAAGGCCCTGCACCGAAATGATTTTTCTTGATTTAATTGGTTTCTAAGGACGTCCTTGCGATTAGTCAGCGCAACATCCCAACATGGGCTGTATTTCTAGGTTTTTTCCCTTTCTGTTGCGTTCAAAACAGGCCTTAATCATGAGGGCACTTGTTGGGGTGGTTTTCAAACGCCACTTAATACCCGAGTATTTCTTTCTACTAGTTTACCTAGCTGGAGTAAAACGTAACCCCACCAGGTATCTTCAGCCCCGTTAAAAACCTAAGCCACAGCGTAAAAAGTATCTTATCCTTAGCTACTGTCACGATATAGACTGCAGCACCATACCGTAACACTACAAAAGGTAGAACGTTGTCAAGTCGAGCACTTGACCGTCTGCAGTGACTATACGCGTACTGGGCTTGTGACACTACTTGCATAGAAAACTCTAGTACAGTCGACCCAGAAAGCGCGGGTACTTGCCAAGCCTCTGTTTAACGTCAAGGACCACTGTACAATACGTAGAATTTTAAAAGATAGGGGCATTGTAAGCCTTAAAGGGCGCAGGCCCGTAGGCTAAGATAAGGATTGCTTTACTGGTGGTCTTTAACGTTAAACAAAGGCTCAGCAAATACTAGCGCTATTAGGGCTTATTATACTAGAGTTTTTCTATATAAATAGCTAATGATAAAATATTTTTTACATTAAAGCTTAGGTTGTCAGCGAGGCTAAAACTATTTTGTAATGTCTGCTTTTATTCTAGTTAAGGCAATACTTTATTTTAAAGTGGGCGCCGGCGCAGAGCGCCTGGTTATCTACCTAATAGAGATATACATACGGAGGTTAGGGCTGTAAACATCCATCACCTTAAGTATGAGCCTACGATGCCAATAATAATGGATATCTGCAACAGTAACCTCTGTACTCATTCGAGGAAACAAAAGAATTCATGTTACGCTCACACACGTTCAGCGACCATGAATGCGTGGAAGTTCAGGGGTAGGGGTATGAGCATGTACTGTGACAAGGGCTTATGTAATAAGGGCTTGGAACAGTGTTTTATTCAACTAATAATTCTCTTTGGGTCTAAAGGGTCCATGCCTTCTAAATCCAGACCTCGATGCAACCTCGACCTACGCCTCGTATTTATAGACAGCCGGAAGGCTGGCGCCTTAGGCATCTATTTATTACCCCTCCTTTGGCTGTTTCAGATCCAGTCCGCGATACGAGGCTTCTATGACTCTTACAAGTCCCGTGATACTCGCCGACCAATAGTTGCGGCTCCTTGAGGCTGCGTGTCTTGCCGGAAGGCTGTATATCTGGACGGAAGGCTGGCAGGCGTAGGCACCTGGCTTGGTCTGTGTGACAACGGACTAGAAAAGCTATGTTATACTACTCTCCAAACATATAACATAAATTTAATCGATCTGTTTAATTATATATTTATTGTATCGTAAATGTGAGGTAGCCTTGTTGATCTGCGCTAAGTTTATCTTCTTCCGTTTTATAGGACCCCGCAAGTACTCCATTCCACTGACCTAGACTCCCGAAAATGAATGAAAATATTATATTAGGTAGAATACCTCTTTGGTTAAGCACAGAGCATATAGCAGGCAGCAGGACAATGAGTGTTATATATGAGGAATATAATCCGACCACTGCATTGTGACAAACACACCAATTGGCATCTGCCTTACGCTAATGAAAGCCTCGATGAATAAAAAGAAACGTGCGGCCACGTACACCAAAACCAATAACGATAATCCGGATACAGAGCATACGGCCAGGACCATGGGGGGGTCACTGATGTCCCTACGGCTGATCCATAAGATAATGGTCAGTAGAAACAACGTAGTTGGAAGTACGCCTGCAATAGTGAGGCTGGATGCGCGCCATAACCACATCTCGGTTTCTGTTGGGAAATGATATCTCCAGGCTGATAAGTGAATGGCCGCGTAAACAGCTGTGAGGCAAACCATCGCACGGGAAATAAAAAAATGCGAGCTGGATTTCGCGGGGAATAACTGCCCGCTGTAGGGGCTAATAAGACGGAATTGATCCAACAGTGTTCCAAGCCGTACGTCGTGTGCCTGATAAACCAAAGGTTTCGAATCGCTATCATCGAATAATGGTGACGGGTCAGATCCTGGATCGTTTCTCTTCCATACCTCCAACAATTTCTCCGCGGCTCTTTCAGCTCCTTTAATCGGTTCGGGGGTTTCAGTCATTAATCCATACCCTCCTCTAAGAATCTTTAGCCAATTTCTAGCTGTGATTCCATTGTCCTCGTTGTATGCATTCCGCCACTCCTTTAGTGACATATCTCCGGCTTGACTTATCAGGAGCATAAAAGCAAGTTCATCATCGAAGCGACTGGAGTCCACTATGGTGGCTTCGTAGACATCGAGAGGTTTCTGCCATACAGTTAATAAAATCTCATTAATTTAATAATTGATTTCTAACTTTACCTTGAACCATAGCCCATATAGTAACAATGCGCAGCCAACGTGGGCTAGCACATGGATCTCAAGCAACGCGATTGGCAAGCCTTTCGCTGCTCGCCCGATGCTTTGGATGATTAACCAAGATACCTGAACACAAACAAGTAGCTTGGCCAGATTATCTGCTTTGCTCCGATCTTTGATAGATTTCTTCGAGATTTGAGGAAGGTGACTATTACATTCTGCCAGTAAACATAAGCCCATAGGCGTTATCGTCATAAGTTCGACGTTGCTGTCACAAGGCATGGAGAAAAAGAGACTCCTGTATATGTATCTAGGTCAGCCTCACGTAGCCTTGAGATCCCTCGTGCAACAACAAGAGTCTATTGCCTACCGTATACTTGGTTCGTGCCAGTTGCGTTGTATGTCGCCAACGTTGACCGTGAGCCCCCCCATCACTACAAAGAAGCAGTATGTCCAGCCGAAATCCATTTCTTCTTCCCGTTGTTTTCGACCACTCTGCTCAGTCAGATCTGTCTCGTTTTTCTTCGCTAGTTGATATTTCTGTAGTTTGTTGTGGAGGTGTCTTGCAGCGTCCCATTGTACCCACGCCGCCCAGAGTGCATACTCGGGTGCGAGTATTACGGCGAGCACCCACGATGCTTTGCGTCGGTAAAACTTCCACCGTTTCTCGTCCTGTGGCGGTACGTTCAAGTGGATAACCGTATAAACACACAGTGATAGAGTTGTGACGGCCGTCCACAAAATGCCGGCGGTGCTCCGAACGGGTGATGTGGTTAACCACGATGGGGCGAGTTCAGTTGTAAGCGTGTTAATGTTCCCATTCGCGGCGAGAATATCAGCTTCAAGAGTTGTCACCGGTGCGGCTGAGACGCGTCGCCAAAGAAGAGCGACTGCAAGCAGTGAGGCAGCCATGTGTTGCAGCATGGTGGTCAAATGAGAAAAGCAACTGCTAAAATATCGAGCACATTTCTGAGGACGCAATGGAGGGAGGATGCCCTGAATAAAGGCCACGCACGTACAGCCAGGTCTACTACATGATGAAACGCGCAATTACAGCACTAGGTTAGATCCTTTCGTCGCGTAGGCAGACAGTATCTACACACGGTACACCAATGTCACATGGCCAGCTCAACGAAGCCATCCACTTTTCGATGTTACCGTCCACTGGGAGCGGCAACGTGTAGACCATTGGGTAGCAATGCTCAATGCGCCGTATGAAACTATTGAGGTGTGATTGGACGGGGAAATTCTATTAATCAATAAAGCTACAAGTCCTGTGCGTTGACAGCCCTTGCGACAAGGTTATTTCAGCTGCCGTTAGGCACCTGGGCTGCAATGCATGATGGGTAGGACTCGGTAATTTCCATACAACACAACCCATAAGCCTTTGCTTCTTAGAATCGGTTGAAATAACGCACGGACATCCTTCATGAGGACACAAATGTTGCCCAACGTAGATGGGTAACAACTTTCCCGAAGCGTACGAGCAGGTTCGAGTAACTGCGACCACGTTTCTTGGCCACCATAATAGACCCGTTTTATCTGTGCCGAGTTTGGAATGAGAGGGTCATCATCAGTATCTATCAAGATATCAAAGAAGCTCTCATTGGAGGTCGTGTCAGGATGCTAAGGTTTCGTTAGGATCCCTAGAAAGTAGTTCATCGTTGCTGTGCGCTCTTATGGTATAATCACCCACAAGTACATGCTGGCCTGTCTCAATCCGGGTCTGGATTTACGGAGCCGGTGTACTCGGCTTTGCATGTTGTATGATAGCGCGCGAGGTGTTTGCAAAGTGAGGGTGAATAATATAAACGTAGTCCTCCGTTAGGACCGTAGGGGTGTCAGTATAGGAGTGATCACCAAGTTAGTGGGGCAACCCCCAGCCCCTCCCACGGCAAGCTTAGAGGCTTATGCTCACTGCAGAAGTAATGACTGGCTTTATGAGAGAGATTTTTCTTTATATATGCTATATACTTAACTTATAAGCCTTGAAGTGTGTTGTAGAACCGGCGAATATCAAGATTGTAAATGAGGGAATGCATTGATCAATTGGAAAGGCATCGCGTACGTACGTCTCGAAAAGGAAAGGAAAGAAAAATCATCGCGATATAAATACATGAATCCGTCAGCTTTGGCAAATGATCGCTCCTATACTGACACCCCTGTCCTAACGAAATACTACGTTTAAATAATTTACTATAAAACTTAAGACTATGTCTTAAACAAGAATAGGGTACTAAGACTAACCTAGACCTTCGGATGAAACGCATCTAAAGGTGGCTATTGAAAGATGCACCATCTCATCTAATTTTATCAAGCTCTCCTCGGGCCCTAAAAGAAACAGCATCCCCATGTTTACATGCCTGTTGCCATGTGCCCTGCAACCTATCTATATATCACAAAATACGGGGCATATATTCCGGCTGTCCTGCCAACGTAGCGCATGCCATTTGAATTCTCTAATTACATACCATGAATGTTGTCTAAGATGCTGGGTAAATGATGCGGGCCGGTCCGGGCCTAGAGCTAGCTAGTTGTAATTACTTGTTAGGATGTCGTAAGACAACAATATGCCACCGCAACCTTCTCCAATTCAACGGCATAAACCACTGATGGTGTTGCGAAAGATAAAAGACGGCGTTGGCCACTTCCAACTTGCTTTTTTTCTTCTCTTGTATATTCAATCCTCCATTACCGTTTATTGAACGAAGCAAATCCAATCCAACTTATATATTCCATCACTTTGTTGTTCTTTTCTTTTTCTTTTTCTTTTTCTTTTTCTTTTTCTTTTTTTCTCTTTTGGAAAAGACCTTTTTGTCAAGAAGATGCGTGTCACCAACATTTTAGCTGCAGCACCAATGGCGTCCTCCTGCATCGCTACATCTGACAAGATGCTCAAGTTTATTGCAAAGGACTGAATCAGGTGGCCGCCTGCTGCGGTCAAGGACGTGAAAGTGGTGGTGCCGTGAAGCGTGTAGGTGATGAATGGTGCAGAAGTTACGCATATGGCAGTAAGTCAGGACCCTGCTCCTTGTCAAACTATTTCTGACACAGTTTAGCGCTCTATAAAAGAGATGTCTACCTTTTGCCCGAGAGTCTTGAAGTGTTGTGATGGAGACTAAGAGTCGATATGTCACCAAGCTTGATTCATAGTCATTTACTTATTTGTGCTGTAGGGCCTCGTCAAGTTTAATGACCTTGTCTGCACTTCCTACTGCCCTAAACCTTAGGCCCAGCCCCCCTCGAACATAAATCCCCTAGGAAAAGCAGTTGTTGTAATTCCAACTCTGGATCCTGTTCAAAACTACACTTGTTTGGCTGTGGCGTCTGGAAGTGGCTGATAGAATCCGTGGCTGAAAAGGGGTGGGGCTGCCCCTGTAATCTTCCCGCCCTCCAACTCATTAACGCGTCTTCAGCGCGTCTTTGTGGGGCATGCGCCAACTAAGGTACCTGAGTAGGCGCACCACATAGTCATGTACATAACCTAGCAATCATACCTGCAGCTCTTTCTGTTTTGTTCACGATATCTGACACGACTCTCTTCAACATCTTCACATAGCTTACTTTTGTGTTTATATGAGGCACAATTACCAATTCCACCCCACTCCTTGTGGAAAGCAAACACCTGTGATCTACAACAATTATTCCGCAGCCAAAGTGACCAATTGACACAATACTTACGTCCACCACGGAGCAACAACCAACATTTTGACTGTCGCCTGCCATTGCTGGTCTAGTCTAGCGCGGCCAAGCTCAGCTGCTGCGCGATCCACAATAGACTCTAACATATAGACATACGCAGTATACCCAGCGCTCCCTCCCCCGTTCCCGACATGCCACCGAGGAAGATCGATCCCACGAGACGGAGCGACGTATCCATGGCGCAATTCGTGCTCGACAGCGACGCCGAGCCTGCGTCTGCCGTGCCGCCACCGCTCAAGACCGCGGCGCCGTCTGCGTCTGCACTTGCTACCCACATGGAGACGGACGACCCCGCCGAGTCGAGCCAGCTGGTCGACAAGGAGAGGGAGAAGGACAAGGACAAGGACAAGGAAAGGAAAGACAAGGACAAGGAGAGGGAGAAGGAAGCCGTCACCATCGAGGTGTGTGCCTAGCTATTTTGCTGTTTTTGCCCTCCGCGCGCTGTAGGCTCTGGACTGACACATGGAGATTCTCAGGACCTCACTCTGCCAAAGTCGATAATAACGCGTTTGGCAAAGGGCGTTCTCCCTTCCAACACCCAGATTCAAGCCAATGCCATATTGGCCATGAGCAAAAGTGCTACCGTTTTCATCAGCCACCTTGCCAATGCGTGCGTCTGCAACTGTGAATCCAAAGGAGTGGCAGCATGCTGACACCAGGTTCGGATAGGGCGAATGAGCATACTCTAAGCAATAACAAGAAGACGATAATGCCCGGGGATGTATTTGCAGCTCTTGATGATATCGAGTTTCCCTTCTTTCGCGAGCGTCTAGAAGCTGAGTTTAAGAGTTCGTCTCGCGTCGCTAATCGCGGCGGAATGCCGCTTACAGCAACTCCATGCTAACTAGCTCTACTATTCCAGAGTTCAACGATACCCAGACTTCAAAACGTAACACCTATCGCCGTAAGGTAGCCGCGCAAAAGAAAGCAGGCAAAGCTGGCGCCGACCCCAACACCTCCCTAGTATCCAACGCTAGCGCCGCAACCGAACCCGACTCCGCGCCACGCTCAAAGAAACAAAAGCCTAATGCCGCCCACGAGGAATCTGCCATGGATATAGACGGTGACGAGACTCAGGAACTGCACGACGCTAGTGACGCCGATACGGAACCAGAGCAGGAGCATGTGGAAGACGATGATGATGATGACGAGGACCAGGACAATGTCGAGGAAGAAGAGGAAGAGGATGAGGAAGAAAACGAAGATGAAGAGCACGATCGACTCGAGGAACGTCAAAACCGCGATGATGACGACGACGACGCGCTGGATAATGACGGAGATAGTGATTAGGGTTTGAAAAACGCCAATTACACTTGGGGGACCCTCGTTTCAAACCTGGTACCTTACGCCAAGGTTATAAGAACCGCTTCATAGATGGCTGATGAAGAAGAAGACGAGACATGGACCCGAAGCACGGCCATACTATGCGGCGGTTAGCCTTGAAGCTCGCATCCTTCACGAAGGGAAATCATATATGCGGAGCACAAGTTGCTCGGCCGTTTCACCCCGAGCGAAGAGCTACTACCGGGTAACAGGAGACCCTACGAAGCGTAACCTAAGATCAGACCGCAATGCTACGACCGCAATCGAACCCATGACTATCCAAAGCTGGCGGGCAAGCTCGGACATATAGATGGGCATTGCTTGGTATAGCTCAGCCGCGGATTATGTGAATATATGTATGATTTGGAAAGACATCTGGGGCTGTACAGTTGCGAGCGTGAGCTACTAGGCCAAATCGAACAATCCACAGGAAATTCGCTGAACTTGTTAGAAGGCCAGGTACACCTGACCCGGAACTAGTATGTTCAATTAACTAGCTTTCAAGGAACACCATCACAGTTATTGTGTACCCGGCGTACAAACAAGGTTGTTGTTCATAGATGAATAACGTGCAGAGACGACTGAAGGACGATCGCGTCGGCTCTAACCACTTGAATTCAATCAATCAATCAATCAATCAATCAATCAATCAATCAATCAATCAATCAATCAATCAATCACAGATTATCACCATATCCCCGTCCGCTTGCCCCCCTACCTGCCCATCTACCTGCCCGACATCCGATAGATACCCTATTGCTACTTATGTAATACATGTGCACGTGTGGTGTGTGCAGGTGGATATCGGGGGGGAACGGGGAAAGTTTCGACCACGGGGGTTTTTCCCAAACAGACTGATTCTCCACCCTGCGCCTAACGCCTGTACGCTACTATACAGGTACCTACCGTACCTGGAAGTGAGAAGTAGAAGAAGCACTCGTTTGTATGCCTGTATGTGTGTATATATGGAGATGCTCATGTGTGGTCTTCTGTTGCTGTCGGCGTCGTGACCCTTCACCTTCACTCCTGCCCCGCCACGATTGATATGAATGGAGTCGGGCTGGAGCTAGGAACTCAACAAATCCCTTACGCTCATCCCCCGTGCCGAACCCGCGCCGGCGCTGACGCTCCCCCGGCCCCCACCGAGCATCAGCAGCGCGGCCGACACCTCATGGTCGATGGCCAGCTGTTGTGGCCGCAGCCCTGGACTTATGTCTGCCGGCTGCTGTCCTCCTAGGTACGCATAGCCACTCGGCGGCGAAGCCCCCGCGCTGTGCGGCGCGAACGCATACTCGGACGTGTACGGGTGCTGCACCGGCGACGCCGATGAGTGTGGTGCCGACGCCACCGGCGCCGGAGTGAATGTCGGCGACGGCGTTTCGGAATCCGTCATCTCCACGTCGATATCGTCGTCTGCTTCAGAGTTCGGCTTGCTATTCCATTCCGAGGACGACTCCCGCTGCGTCGCGGTTGGCCGGAAGTCGCTTGTTGCGGGAGTCGATGAGTGCGAGTGCGGGTGGGAGTCGTCGCTGTTTTGTTGCGCCTTTAACTTGCTGATGCAGTCTTCGAGGTAACGGACGTATTCTATTGAAGCCTGTTTGCGATGACTGGGTTAGTGCGTGTATGTGACTTGGTGATGGTGGTGGGTGTGAGTGAGCGAGTAACTAAACTGACTTGTAGAATCGCAAGCTTGTGCATCTCCCCCGTGCATGCTGGTATAAGACCCTTCAGCACGGCGAACTCCTCGTTCATCTTCGATCTCCGTCGTCTCTCGATGAGGCTATGTGCCGTCTTCCTCGCGATCTTCCGGCCCGCGGCACTCGTCGCGGAAGGTTGTTTCTTGGTCGTCGTCGTCGTCTTAGAGCTCCCCGTTGTCGCAGCAGTGCTCCTGGCACTGCTGCTGCTCGCGATACTAGTGGTCCCTTTAGTAGGAGCCGGCACCACCACCACCTCGTCTTCCTGCGGCCGGGGCTTCATCTGGATGATCTTGCGGGACCGCGTCGGCGGCGGCGGAAGCGCGAACGTCTCCTTTTGCTGCTGCGCGGTGCTGGAACGCCGCCTGGCTTTGACGGTTTCGCTGGGCTGTAGATAGGGTAGCTTTGGTGTTGTTGGTGATACCGGGGACATCTTGCTGCCGACACTCGCAGAAGACTTGGGCCCCTCGTTCGGCGTTATTGCGGAAGGGGGCAGCTCAAAGGTCAGCTGTAACGATGACAGCTTGTTTGAGTGGTCCTGGCCTTTCATCTCGGTGGATGAGGCCGGCGTGGGCGGCATCTTTGGGCGCGCCATTGTTTCGCGTGAGAGTTTGTGTCCTGTTGATACGTCGTTGATATTGTGCGACGACAGCGTCGCACGAAGTTTAGCCCTCTTTTTTTTTCGTCTTGGATTGATTGTGCCGATGAGGAAACCCTGGGAACCGTCTCAGAGCCCACGAAACTATTATACCAACCGCTCGAGATGCGGACGACCGGGTGTCACGCGACAGGGGCAACTGATAAGGCGGCGACGACAAAAGCTGTGGAACCAGCGAACGCGGCCGTGAATAATAGGACCGCTTGAGGTAGCAGCAGAGGTTGGAGTGAAAAGCAGTCTCCAAAAGCTATGCGTTAGGCAGCGAAACAAGGTATAAAAGAAGAGAGAGGAGGTATCGACGGGCTCCCCTTCCTCTTCTCCTCGCGTCTCTGACTCTCTCGACCCGGCGCAGGCGACGCCAACGTTATTTTGCTGAGCGAGACACTCGGCACATGGTAGGGGCCCGAGTCCATATTGGGTGGTTTTAGAAGGGGAAAGCCGCTTCGTTCTCACAAGCCAGACTCGTCGGTCGAGCACGCGACCACATCCAGCTCTGACATTGGCCGGAGTGCTGGGACAGCCAATCACGTCGCCCCGTTGCGGAACGTGGTCGATCTGATGGGTTGCCTCTTGTGGGAGATTGGCGTGCTGTGATTGGCCCGCTGGGGGCGCACCGTTGATTCGAGCAGGTCGACACGGCATGAGGCTCTACCTACTTGGGCGGGAAACCCTATTTCCCCCATAAGTGTACTAAATCCTGCCGTCGATCAATCTAGAGCTGGCCGTATTTTGCTCACTTTTGGGTTTTGTTGGCGTTGGTTGAATCGCCAAAAGTTTATAAGTGCTCTTTGACTAAGGTCAGGTACGTACCCATCTATGAATGCGATATTTTCCACTGCGTCTTTGCAGCTTGGAGGTCATCACATATGTAACATTCCTGACACATGCTTCTGAAAGAGGGCACCCTTTAGCGCCTTAACCCTGATCAAAGACGACGCTCGAGTTGCACTGGCAGTGTAAGTTGATTGGGCAATTAATCGAGTGCGACATGCTCGTGTCGGAGGGGTCGCTGGACCAATGCCGAGCCAATCAAGGCGCTATCTCCAGACTGTCGCTGCAGCGAAGTACCTTGCGATCCCGGATATTCCTCGTCGGTTCTGCTCCACCCTCGTGCGCCGCATTTCTGTATCCTCCGGAAGGGAAAGGGCAACGCATGCCAAGACGCATGACGCCCTAGGCTGCATCCGGCTAGACTGCCCACGCGCCGTGGATAGGTATCTTGGTTGTGGCTTACGTTGAATCTGGGGATTGGACGTCGTGCTCCAAACTGACAGATGGCAATGTCACCCTGCCACAGTTTCAGTGTGTGTAACAGTAGACTTCACTTGTATGTGTAAAGAACCAAAAAATAGCTGCACAACGCTAGCCTTAAATCTAAATATCACTCGTCTTCCTATTCTTCGCCGTGCATCATGGAAATACCGCTCACATCATGCACTGCTCTCTCCTTCGATGTCTACGCAACCTTGATCGACTGGGAGAGCGGCATATCAGCAGCGCTTACTCCATTAAATGCACACCTGCCAGATGCACATGCCACGAAGAACAACAGGAAGGGCCTCCTGGGTTTATTCACGCACTTCGAAGGTCTCCTAGAACACCGGTTTCCTGACATGCCGTATACGCAGCTCCTCGGGGAAGTCTACGAGGAGATGGCCAGGGAGCTGGGCGTGCCTCTATACCCGTCTTCGAGCGCTGCGATGGAAGAAAAGGCAACGTTTGGGAATAGTGTTGGCGCGTGGCCTGCGTTCCCAGACACCGTCGAGGCTCTCAAGAAGCTGGCACAGAGATATAAGTTGATAGTACTCTCAAACGTGGACAAGGCCGCGTTCGAGAAGACGCGGACTGGGCCGCTGCAGGGCGTCGAGTTCACGGCCGTGTACACGGCGCAGGAGATCGCGTCGTATAAGCCCGACCTGCGGAATTTCGAATGGATGGTCGAGCATGCGGAGCGGGATCTGGGCGTCGGACGTGATGGGTTCTTGCATGCTTGTTGCTCCAACCCAGCTGTCACACGGACCGAACCAGGTGCCCACGCCTGCTAGCTTTCCGGCAAGACACACAGCCTTGAGGAGCCGCAACTATTAGTTACCGATTATCACGGGACTCGTAAGAGTTATAGGAGCCTCGTATTACGGACTGGATATAAAACAGCCAAAGGGGGGGTAATGGCTAGAGGCCTAAGGCACCAGCTTTAGGGCTATTTATAAATATAAGGCAAAGGGCGAGGTTGTATTAAAGGTTGGATTTAAAAAGCAAGGACCCTTTAGATCTAAAGAGAATTATTATCTAAATAAAACACAGTTCTAAGCTTTTATTAGATAAGTTTTTATTATACTAGTAGTATTTGTATGTTATCGATGCCTATTTATAAACGCATCTCGTTACAATAACTAAGACTAAAGATTATTAGAAAACACTTGAAGTAATCGCTACCTAGAGTGTACCGGCTTACTTTTATTTACATGATCGCAACCCCGCTAAAACGCGAGACAATGGTATTGCTTCGCCAGAGTTTCTAGCAAGTAAGCATCTATCTTTTATTGTACTACTGCACCTATCTATTTTGTATACAAAATTATCGCCTAGAGCTTTGCCCGCTATGGTATTCAGCAAGCCCGTTCTTATAGGGTAAGTATCACTCGTTAGTGTACTTTGTACATAGGGTCCAAATTTATACCGTGGTCATCTGCGTATTGTTTAAACTCGTAAAACTCGTAGGCTTTGATATTATCCCACTGGGGCCACTTTTCCGTGCCGTCCTCACTTGTGTAGATTCCGCTAACAACTCTATGGTTTCCAGCAGGGTAAGGATACGGATCGGGAAACGGTGGTTCTGGATGTTCCTCCTCCCACCCTTCTTCTTGGGGATCTAGAGAGGATACATAATCAGCAAGCCTAGTTATTCAAACGTTGTAATAATACAAGCTGGAGAGGAACAAAAGGGGAAGTACGGTTACATGGTGCTCTGAGCGTAAAAGTGATTTGTTCTTTATTTTCCTACGAATAGGAAAATAGAGACTAGGAAGGTAGAATACTTCGTACCTGGAAATATTATCTCCATGCCTGAATTATAATCGTTTGTAGGATCTTCGCCGACTGCGTTCCCACACCCAAAGAATTGATGCCAAATGTTACTTCCAGTCCCTTCTGTGAATTGATCGTCATCTATGGGGGCCAGGTCTAGAGGAATCGGCTCATAGTTAGGCGCCAATGGTCTATTCACTGCAAGACGTTGGACATCAGTATCTCCGTCTGTCGATAACGTGGTGAAAAGCTTTAGGTTACATACTCCATGGTGCTGCTATCCAACCGTATCTGTCATCGCTCGATGATTTAGATGTGTCGAAATGCTGTTCGGGGTGACCTTCAAAATATACAGCAATTTGGTGTTGTTCTAGCGTGTCGTCTGTTACAAGCAAAATTTGTCCTCTTTCAAGCCCTTGATCCATGCTCCCATATGCTAAAACATGTCAATTAGCAACCCATATCCCTATCAATATACTTGGCGTTATGCATTCCTTCTTTAACATGCGCGGTATGTGGCAGCAATTATTCCCTTAAGGCGGAATGCTAGAAGACTCAACTGCCAAGCCTACTTACCTTTCCATGGGTATTTCCGGTACGGATCGTCGCGTAACTGTGGTAACGCGTTCGGCCTGGTAAACACGACAACTTCTTTGCCAAAGAAATCTGCGATAACTTGATATATTCCCGTGAAATGACAGTACACTATGAGCAGGTTGGGATTAGTGGTCGCCTAAGTAGTGCGAATAAAAACATGGCAATGGCTAGAAAAGAGTCAAGGAGCCATTTATCAGTAAAGTGAGACACTCTTCAAAACGTACTAGGAGGACCGGAGTTTTGTTTGTTCGTGTATAGTGCTCTGAGAATGGACATCCGACCCCATAGACTTGTCGAGTCTGGGTCTCGCGCTTCTATTTCTAGAATTGAATTTTGTTGGAGGACGACGTACAATCTATGTCGAGGGTGACTGTTTGATGGAATATATGTCAGCAGAATACGATACAATCCAGGTTTATTCTAGTTTGGGGAATAAAACTCACTCCGGATGAGATATGACGTAGTTAAAATAGTTCCATATCTGATATTTAATTGTGGCCCATTCTTCACGGCTTCCAGATCCCGTAGAGGGGGCGTATCTATTACATTTCAATAGGCATTTCAGTTATCGAATAGAAATTGACTTACGCAAGGCAATACCATAACGAATTCCCATCTTCTGGAAAATTTATAACGCCTAATTCGGCCTCGCAACCCTGATGGTGAGCTAAAAATCCGGATGCCCTACAAGCGTCAAGATATCTTCTTAGCTTCCAATAGTGATTTCTTGAGTTTTCTTCCACCTCGCGAGAAGTAAGCCAAAGGTCGCCGTTTGGCTGATATGCAAAGTCATGATTGGCTATGTTGCGATCAAATGCCTTTATATACGTCGAGAGAGTGGCCCAGGTAGGGATGGGGTCAGGCAAATCGTCCCAAACTTGATCCGATATATCCATTGCCCTGTCCACATCCGCAAGATCGATGCGGCCAGTTCTATCCCAAGACTCGCATTTATATTGCCCTAGTGTACGAATTGACACTTTTGATTTAAAAGTTAGCTGCGATAATTAACTGTAATACGTGCCAATACACCACGGTCGGATATAGTGAGAGCATACTTAAGCAGCGATCTACCTTTTTCCGCCGAGAATCCTCGGATCTTGCATTCCCTGGGCGGGGAGCCGGTCCTGTGACATGCCAAACTGGCACATATAATCCATGAACTACGTTCTACATTATTAGACATTGAAGCTCCCTACTCACCCAGTCTTCGGAAATAGTCCTGCATTTGCTCTTGGCTTGGTTTTGGAGGAGCGGGGTGAGATCGCTTTGCCCCAAACCCGACGTTGTGATATGCAATCTGGACATCTCCAAAATCCAGCCTCGTTTGTTGCCTCGAAAAGTTATCAACGGTGTCCTTCATAAGACGGATATAAGTATTCGCTAGAGCTGGATCCGGTGGAGGGCCACTTGTTAACTCGGTTACATTTGCAGGGGGCATTGTGGTAATAATGGGAGTTAACTACGGGGGCGGGGCGGTCCAAATGGTCGACGCGACGTTTGGTGGGGATAGAACTTGGCACTTGGTATGTGTGTGAAAGGTTCATTTTAATTTACTCTAGGAGGTAAGCATTGCTTTGTTCGTACGCCGAATTCGGATCATTGCTATCAAAGAGTGTCAATTCATTGTCTCACGTGAAAAATTTATACACAAAAAATAATGACCAGTTCTTCTCGGGATATCAACAACCTCTGTTCACCAAAGTGCAGTGAAGTATAATCAAGGGATACGTGTGTATAAGAATATTAATTATTTATTAACCCTATTTATCCCATCACTTAGATTTCACGGTCGGGGACATAGCAGTTGTCAGGTTGCAGTGCTAACCCAATTGGGAGCTGTTTGTATTTCTGTGCCTGTGCCAGCTGAAATATTAATCACTTTCTAACATTACTTTTCTGCATCAACCTTAATAATCTTCCTTGTTCGCCTGTCTAGTGCTAGCCGTAAATCTAATAATCTCACTGCCATAGCAATAATAAGAGCTGAGATAGCTCCTATTACTCCGACAGTTGTACCATTTCCATGCTGTAAGGTGCGCATAAATTAACGTGTATTCTCTGGCAAAGCTTGATCCACAATGTACAAATAGGCATTAGGAATTCTAACTTTCCGTTTACTCGCGACCTTATAGTGGCATATTTGGCGTACAACTCTATTAGGCCTATTAATTAATAGGAACCTCGGTCGAACAAGAGTGGCGTTGCTGATATCCTGTCATAGGAGCTCAAAGATTAAAGGTTTGGAATGATCTCCAAATTTGCAATAATATCCGCATATAAGCATTTATATATTCTCGGGTATCCCAAAACCCCGGGTATGCGTGCGTGTAATAACTCTTACTGACACAGATTCCATTTGCCACTTGGGCGACACCGAAACCCCCGGCATGGAGGACGATCCTAAAACCCTGGTAGGTGGCCAATCATATTCCTGCTGATTTGGCAACATTCTTTGCGACGGTACGGGCTGTGCGGCTTCAAGCTTTCGTGGTGGAGGCAGCACCTTTGCCACTTCGACTAACGCTAATTAACTCTGATCTTTCGGCCTTTACAGCAGCCGCTTCAATTTACTTACAAATCCTTCCAAAGTTATCATCATTGGCACTCTCAAATTGACACATTTGGATATGGTCATTGTTTACCATCAAGCTTTCAACGGTGCTAACCTTTGCTGCACTCGTCCTGTCCACGATCACCCTCTTTGTCCCGCACTATAGCTCGCTGGAGTCAGTAATTACTCTTTCAAGGAAGATCGGCACATTTTTTAAGAGTTTGCATGCTCCTGGGACACGTCCATTGCTCTAACGGGAAATCTTTGACTCCACAAGCAGTCAGGACAGGAAGAAAATGACTCCAAGGTTACCCACTAATGGCTGCGCCTCAATGAGGTTAACAATAGTATATTTCGATGACAGGCGGACGAAATCCTCGTCGATTTCAACAAGGTCATCGGTAGGCTTGCCCAGAAGGCAGTAGATGTAACCAGAATCTAGAAAAGGGCTACAATTCAACACACAACCGATCCGACTCTACATATTAACTTATTTGATTCAAATTGCGATAACAAAAACGTTATAAAAATGTCTTTATATTTCTCGGTCTCTATTACTCTTTACAAGTAATAACTTGTTGTTTGCTATATCAACTACTATGATTAGTAGTAACTAGGTAGTAAAGCACTATAATATGTCTGTTGAAATCAGGGGGCTGGTAAAGCCGGTGGCTGGGTACTTCGCCCTACATATATCTGTCTATATAAATAAAGGTATTACTCTACAGCACTATATTTAGATTTGTTCTTTAATGCTTAACAAATATATAATACACTACTATAGCTATTTTATAACTTATAAATTTAATAAGTTATAAGCCCGGAAGTTTATAATTATAAAATTATTTTTAGAGGATTTTATTTATTTTATTTATTTTTTATAGTATTAAATTATTAAACTGCTGCTACTTTTATTAAGTTAAATTTATTAAAAATAATATAATATAGTAAAAGAACATGCAGAGTATTTATCCGGTACTACCTTACTACAGATATTTTAATATACTACTTATAAACTGGTTTAATACTATTTTTAGTACTAAAACTAAAAGTAATTATACTTTTTTAACTTATTTATATATTTGCTTTAATTTTTTATAACTATTATTAAAATTTATCGTTAAATTTATTAATAAAAATAATTTAAAATTAATACCGGTCCGTGTATAAAATACAGATTATATATAAATTTAATAGCGCTACTAGTTTTTTTAATAACTAGCGGGTCAGCTAAGAAAAATAATAAATAATACTTTAAATTACTAAAACTAAATTTAAATTATACCCGAAGTTTTAGCTGAACTTGTTTATAAAAACTTAAAAAACTACCGTTAAATAGAATCTTAGAACTTGACTACTTATCTTTTTTATTTATTATTGCTTTTTTAACGAAAAAAATTTCCTATATTTTACCGAAGAATTTTAAAACGAGAGCAAATTATGTTTTTTTTTTGAAAATACTATAAACTCTAACTATGTTTTAATATCACCTTTACTCGGCAGCTTATTTTTAATTTACCAACCTTTACTTTCGCTACGCGAAATATCTTTTATAAACATATCTAAAAATATTAATAAAATTAGTTTATTTAAACTTAAAATAATTATTAAATTCTTTACTTTAAAAATATTTAATTTTACTGCTACTTTAAACTTTAAACTTTTAATATTAAAAGTAATAAATATATTTATAGATTTTAAATTATTTTCCAACGATTTTATACTAAGCGTATTAAATTTTAATACTTTAAAAGATTTTACTTTAAAAGACGCTACCCCTGAACTAAAAAACAAAAACAACATTTTAATATATTAAGTAAGCGTCGCTTTTATTAATTATTATAATAGCTGATAATATTAAAAGCACTTTTAAGTTATAAGGTGTTATAATACTTAAGTTTTTTTTAGAATATTTTTATTTTAGGAAAAAAATAAAAAACTATATTTCTATTTTAAAATATATTAGTTTTCTTTTTAACAGCTTTAAAATAAAAAAACTAGTAAAAATTACTAATATTTTCACTAGTGCTAACTTTTATAAAATAATAAAAGCTTGGAAAGTTGCTTAACAAAAAGTTATAAGGTCTATTCGTAGCTAATACGGAAAAAACATCCGAGAAACTATTATAAACTATTACGCAGCATTAAAAACCGAAAACAAAGATTTTACTGCTGCTAACCTATAGAACCTAATCGAAAAAAAATTCAAGCTAGTTAGTAGTTCCGCTTTTTAAAACCTGCTATTTAAATAAAAAAACATGTTTTTTACTACCGAGGGATTAATTACAGCTTTAGCAGTAAAACTCCGATTTATTTACTTCGACTTAAAAAAATTAAATAAATTTTATACTTTTAAAGAACTTTTTTTACTTATAAGATTTTTTACAGCACTAGGAGATAAGTATATAACGTTTGTTTCAATATTTATATAAACAAATTATATTATTATTATAAAAAAAACGTCGGGCAGCAGGTTTGCAAAAAAAGCTATATTTTAAATAGCTTTAATAAAGGCCTAATAAAAAGAGCAGGCAAAAAAAATAACCGCTTAAAACTCTATTAAAGCTGCTTTTTTTACTAGAAAACACCCAGGCAATAAAAACCGGAGTAATAATAATAATAATAATTATAAAAATAAAAGCTTTAATAAAAAAACGCATTTATATAACAACTGCAACAGCTATACTACCGCGGGTCGGAAATTTATAAACTACTCGAACAATAAATACTTTTTCTAATACTTTAAAATAGCCCTATTAAACTAGCTAGCTAAGAACTTCGGTAAACAATAAAAAAACAAAAACAAAAACCCGAATACTAGCGTATCCGTATTAGCGATTATTAATTTTAACTTCTTGTTTAAGTTTTTAAATTTAATTTTTCTAGCTGCTAGGAATAACCCGGAGTTAAAAAGAAGATTAATTAAACAAACACCGGGCATCCTAAGCAGAATATTTAATAGTTTTAAATATATCAGCAGTTAATTATTAAAACCTACGCTTATACTATCGCTATAAAGCTTAATAAATATAATTCTACTAAAATTAAATAC
This sequence comes from Xylaria telfairii, assembly GCA_022495065.1. Lineage (NCBI taxonomy): Eukaryota > Fungi > Ascomycota > Sordariomycetes > Xylariales > Xylariaceae > Xylaria > Xylaria telfairii. The sequence goes on from MU383888.1 coordinate 211,177, forward strand.
TAAAAAAACTTTAATAAAACTAGGATTTTTAAATATACTAAAGCAACAAATTAAAAAACTAATAAAATAAATTTTTAAATTTATTATTTTTAACAATAGTTACAGCTAAACTAATTTCTATAATAAATTATTATTTATAAAACTAGTAAAATATAATAGACCACTAGTTTATAACATCAGCAGTATTATTATAATATTAAAATAAAAAAACACGGTAAAATTTACTACAAAAATATTAAATAAGTCTAAAGTTGTTATTATTAAAAATATTATTTATTATTTTAATTTAAATATTAATTTAATATTAATATTTTAATTAGCAAAAAAAAATACTGAATTTTTCTTTTACTATAATAAAGCCTAGGCAGCTATAAATAAACATATTTTTTTTAAAGCTTATAAAACTAAAGGACTATATATAATTAAATAACTAAATAAAAATCTATAAATAACAGCTTTTAATTTTACTTTTTAATTTTATTTTATTAATCCTACTTTAAAAATATAACACGAATAACTTAGATACGCTAATAATAAAAAAATCTAAAAACTAATAACAATAACAAAAAATATTATACTTTAAATAAAATATTATTTTTATAAAGTATATATTAATAATAAAATATAAAATAAGCTTTATAAAAATAAACTTTTTAAAAAAACTTATTTTATAAAATCCTTATATTTTAATAAAGCCAGTATATTTAACAATATAACAAAAAGCTATAATAGATTTACAGGTTAAATAGCAGTAACGTGTGATTTTTCTAGTAAAGTTTAAACTATTCCGTTATAACAACTTAAAAAGTAGTTTTTAAAATTTAAAAATCTTTTAAAAAAATAAAAAAAACTTAAACAATAATACTACTATTTTATTTTAAATAAGCTCGGTTTATACGTTAACAAAGAGTTTATATATTTTTATATTTAAAAAAACATTATTATTAAATATTTTACTACAAGGATACATTAATAAAACAAAAAAACTAAACAGGTAATATATATTTTAAAAAATATAATACAAGCTATATTATTTATAGTAAAAAAAACTAAGATTTTACTAAAATACTAGCTTATTTTTATTTAAATAGCAGCTTATATTAAAAACCAATAAAAATTTAAAAAAACTATAATAACTTCGTATAAGAACTAATACAGAGAAATGCTAAACTACTACTATATAATAATTTTCGGTGCTTTAAACAAGTATTTACTTTTAATTAAGCTTAATATATTATAAGCTAAAACAATTCAGTACTAAATATTTAGTTATAAAAATAATAATATTTATAACTATACAATTTATAAGCTAAACAACTATATTATAATTAACGTATACAACGTTAATTTTATAAAAAAGCACCTGTATTTTTTAATTAAAAATATAAAAAAGCTTTTAAAAAAACGCCTTAAATTATTATTACTTTTTACTATTAATAAATAAGAACGGAAATAAATAGCTAAAAAAGCTAATAAAGCTGTTACTTAACAAAAAAAAAAAGTTTTTAATTTTTTAGCAGTAGATCTTTTAGAATTATATATATTACTAGCTTTAATATAACCAATATTATTATTTCCAGGGATTTTAATACTTCCATGAACGCCTACTCCTTTAGCGTTTTTAGCTAAACTACTAGAAGATTAGCAATTACTACTACAGCCCTACCTAGAACTAAAAAGTCCTATACTCGAAATACTAAAAAACTACTATAATTTACGCCTTAAGATATAAAGCCCTAATTAATTCCGCTACGGGCTAAACGCTACTACACTAGCGTTTAAAATAATAGTTGCTGCTTTATTTTTTATATTCTTAGTTTTTTAAATAAAGCCTAAAAGCTACAGGTAAGTAAAAAAAAACACTAAATAGCTAGAATAATATAAAGTAATAAAAACTAAGTACTAGTCCTTAATAAATAACTATATATAAAAACTATATAAACTACTAACTAAAAAAAACTTAATAAGCAGTAAATAAATTTATAAAATTAAAATAAAATAAAATAAAAAAGTTACTTGGTATAAAGCTTAGTAAATAGTTTACAGTTTTAAATAAATTATGGGTAAAAATTACAACGAAACTTTTATTTTAATAGTAAAACTAATAAATTATAAAGCTTTTTTTACACTAATAACAACTTTAGATTTAAAAATAAAACAACTAGACGTTACAACTGCGTTTTTTTATAAAAAAATAAATAAAGAAATTTATATTTAACAACCGCTTAAATTTAAAAACAGCACTAAAAAAGTTTACAAGCTAAATAAAACCTTGTATAAATTAAAACAAGCTTTTAGAGTATAGTACAAAACTTTAACTAAGTTTTTTAAAACGTTAGGTTTTAAACTATTAAATTTAAACATTAGTGTTTTTATAAAAAAATACATTTATATCGTAGTTTATATTAATAATCTATTAATAGCAGGCCTTTTAAAAAATAAAATTAAAAAAATAAAAAAAGTATTATTAAAAAAATTCTAAATATAAGATCTAAGGCTATGCTTTTACTACCTTGGTATAGCTATTACTTAAAACTGGAAAAACAAAGTTATTTATCTCAGCTAAAAAGCTTATTTTAAAAAAATAATCAAAGAACTTAATTAATAAGAAATATACACTGTTATTACTTTTATTAATATAAATAAAATCTTAAAACCTGCTAATAGCTATAAAGCTAGCAAAAAAAACGTTTAATAGTATATTAAAACTATTAGCTACTTAATATATACTATGCTTAGCACTAAATTAAATATCGCGTATATAATATTTTATTTAAACAAATATATAAAAAACCTAATAACAGTATATTTAAAAAAAATAAAGCAAGTACTATATTATTTACATAGCATTATCGATTTAAAATTTTATTATTAAAAAAAATTATAAAACTTTACAGAATAAATTAATATTAACTAAGCAGGCTATATATAAATTAAACGCTTAACTATAAAATATATTTTTAATATAAAAAACAGTGCTATTAACTAAAGCTTTAAAAAATAATAAAGCACTGTTTTATCCTTCTGCAAATTAAAACTTATAAAATAAACATAAGCTACTAAAAAAGCTATTTAACTAAAACATTTATTATCTAAACTAAACACTACAAAAAAAAGTATATTTATTATTATTATTTACAGAAATAACTAAAAGGCTATAGCTATAGTAAAAAACCTATAATTCTATAGCAAAATAAAATATATTTTTATATAACAAGCTTTTTACAAAGAAGTAATATAACGCAGTAATATTAATTTTAAATAAATTTATATATCGGAATAAATAGCTGACGGGCTTATAAAGCTACTGCCCCGGAATAAATTTACTACTTTTTAAAATACTTTAGGCTTACGGTTATAATTCAAGTAGGAGAAAAATAATTAAGTTTACGCTTTACAAAGTATTTACTTAGTCCTTACTTCTATAAAACTTTTAAAAAGTTTATAGATAACTATTTATAAAACTTTTATTTTTTATAGCGTTTTATTCTAGGGAATTTTTACTAACGTTATAATTTAACTAAACAACTTTTTATTTAATATTATATATTTATATACTATTAGATTCTTTTATTTTTTATAATTTTAATAATATTTTTTACAACACAAGTATTTACTGCTTTTATTAGATATGCTTTATTAAATCTTATTATATACTTTATAAAGACCTACTTTATAGAAACCCCTGCCGATATTAGGGCTATATTTTAAAAACCGCTTATAATATTAACGTACTAATTATATTCTTTATATTTTCGCAACCTGTTTAATCTTAACATTATAAAAAAATACCTTATTAACCTTATAAAACCTTTAACCGATTTATAAACTTTAGGATCAGAGGTTAAAACCTACTTAAAACAGTTCAGCGTTTAAAATAAAAACTTAGTACTAGCTGAATATTTAATATTGTAAAATAAACGTAGAAACTTCTTATATATCCATCTTAGGTTAATCTCTTTTTATAACAAATAAAACAAAGTGAACTAAATAAATTATATACCGGATGTATCTGATAAAGACTGCTTCTACTACTTTGCAGGATTATTAAATATTAATAAAAGCTACTACAAAATTAGCGTATTTAATATATTAAACGGATTACTAATCGGAAATTAATAAGACAAACGGACATGGTACGTATTTTTAGTAGCTATTATTAAAATTAAAAATACTAAAAGGAAATATATAGTAATTTAAAACTGCGATTTAGTAGAAGTCCTTAAATTTAAACGTTAAAAATTAGTTTTTTTCGGGAAACAATAATTATTTATTAAATACTTATAAAAAAAAAAAAGATAATAATAGCACGGGTTTAATATAATACTAACGAGGCTAATAGCGGTTAAAAAAAGTGCCTTTTAAACTTTTTATATAAGCTAATAAAATAAGTAAAACTAGGCAATTTATTTTATTAAGGCGTAAATAACTTACGAATAGTAGACTATATGCTACTCTAAGTATAATAAGGAACAGTTATAAAGAATAGCTTATAATAGCTTTATAAATGTATATGGTTCGAGTAGGAGTGTTAAAATCAGGGGGCTAGTAAAGCCGGTAGCTAGGTACTTCGCTCTATATATATTTATTTATATAAATAAAGGTATTACTCCACAGCACTATACTTAGATCTGTTCTTTAATGCTTAACGAATATATAATATATTACTACAGCTGTTTTATAACTTATAAATTTAATAATATTTTTGCCGATATATATTTATTAATAGAAAGGTGTTTAGATGAGATAAAAGAGGAACCAAAAGAATGTAGTTAATATAATAAATAAATGTATATAACTCAGTACACTGAGTCATAATTACGGTGTATATTTATTTCAATCCTTTTGTGTGTTACCTTGAAAACTATCAAGAAAGCAAAAGCGGTAATAAGTTTAGGATCTGTACATGACCAGGTTAAAGCGTAGAAAGGACGAAGTAAGCACGAAGCCATAAAGTAGTTCTTTCTCGTGGCATGTTCAATTATGGCTGCTTCGTGGGATTGCCACGTAATCTAGATACGTACCTGGTCTCCACCTACCGGGTTATAAAGGGCTGAGCCCACAGCAGATGGGACGAGGTGGGCGCCCTCCATGCCGCGCATTGTGGGTGCGGTCGGTCTTTTAATTGGCCATCAAACCATTGTTATGAGCCCCAATGCGCACCGGCAACAGACCGTGCCCAGGTGGAACTAACACGCTACCCCGAAAGCTATAGTCTTAGTAGATGACGCGCGTAAATGATGGGTTACGTAGATCGGTTGTAGAAAGGATGTTTGTGGCTCAAGCTGACGAGGAAGCGTCGGACTGTAAATCGACGATGTTTCATGGACACAGCCCGACCTTACCCTTCAATTACAATTTCGTCAGGGCTCGCGATGATTTATACATCTTCATCTGAAGAGAACATATCTCTCCGTTTATTTTCTTCCATAGAACCAGACTGAAGAAGCGATGACCACTTGGGTCCCCCAAGGTCCCCTGAAACCAATCTTACTCAGACCTGTCATGCATCATCGGCCTCTCAATCGGCGAGCCACAGTGGTTGCAACTCTAAGTTTCCTTGTGGTTGCTTCACTTACATATCAATGTTTATATAACTCAAGAGACCCTCAAGCTAGAGCCCTTATAAGGACCGAATCCTCAAGATGTAGTGTCTGGCCGAATTCCTCGATCGCTGGGCTAGGGTCCCTCTTATATGAAGAATGTGGCGGGACCATAAATGCGCCGTCTGTTGGAGATTGGAGCGTATTAAGCAACTCCCCAGAATGTCTACGAGCCAGTACTCGATTGGATCAATACCGCTCTTCAGCGGAACGTAATTGGTCTGAAGTGAGATGGGGTAAGTGTGGTATTTGACCTTACGTCCATATACTTTGCTAACTTACTCTATACTAGGGGAATCACAAAGTCGATGCGGTTCGGGATTAGACGAGTTGTCGGCTTACGATAAGTTTGCACACAAGAAATGGCGATTACCCCCCTATTCGAGAAACAGAGGATACATATTCGGGGAAGGGAAGGTTGCCATCGTACTGAGGACCTGGGACAGTTATGAGTATACCGAAAATAGACTGGCGTGGCTCCGTGCTCTTATCGCCGAGGCCTCCCTTCAGCGCGATGATAGTTACAGGGTTTTCTTCCTGGTTAATATAAAGGACCCCAACGTCCGACTTGAGGAAGACGGTTTTGTATACGACGAGATGATGCGCAAGTACGTTCCGCACGAGTTCCGCGATATGGCCTTTCTATTCAACGAAAGGACTCTGAGCGCGTGGTATCCCAAGGTACCAGAACATGGGTTAGTGAACGAACGACTGAGTTATGGTCGTATAAAGACTAACATGTCTACGTCAGAGCACAAGATCAAATGTATCAGGCCCTCCAAATATTCTCCCATAAGTTCCCAGAGTACGATTACATCTGGCAGCTAGAGATGGACCTGCGTATAACCGGTCATGTCCACGACACACTCCAATCAGCGACAGCGTTTGCCAAGGCACAAAGCCGGCGGAATCTCTGGGAGCGCAACGGGCGCTTCTACATCCCTGAGCTCCACGACAACTCCTACGAGAACTTTACTCACACCGTCGAGCTCGAGATTGTGGACCCCGAGATCGGCGATACTGGCATTTGGGGGCCGGTTTCAACGACAGATTTCGAGCCACAAGGACCGAAGGCACCCCCTCGATCCCAGACAGACTGGGGCATCGGTGAGGAGGCCGACTTGATTAATTTCATGCCCATGATTGACGCAACCGGGACAGACTGGATATACGAGAGCGATATCTATGGGTTTACCGACGAGGAGGCGACGCCGCGACGTCTCTCTGTCGTAAGCATCTCCCGGACTTCACGGCGTCTGCTCGGACTCGTAAGCGAAGCGCAGCGACGGCGCGGACAGTGGCTTGTCAGCGAGGCTACGATGGAGACATTTGCGCTTCTGCATGGGCTCAAGGCTGTTACGGTGCCGCATCCCATCACATTCGGCTATCCGATCACGGCGGAGGAACTGGAGGCGAATATACATCGAGGACCACGGAGCAACAGGGCTGGTGGCGAGATGCCCTCCATATTATATACGAATCATGGGTGGATTGATGGCCCTTGGTGGGAGTCGAGCTATTGGTTTACTGGGATTGGAGCGCAAAGCGTGTGGGATTTATACATGGGGGGCGAGAAGTTGCCACCTATGCTCCTGCATCCTGTTAAGGAAATGTAAACTAACTAAGCTTACAAAGTGACGAGAGCCGATCGTTATATCATTTTGACTGGTAGGCCGTGTCTGGAGTTGGTTTGCTATTTACTGTATTTTTATCCGCGACCTGGTGATTCAGAGTTGGGTAAGACGATTGGAAAAAGTCACCGAGCGTCCAACTTGGGGACGATGAATTCATGATATCCTCTAAAGTACCAAGTATATCAATATATTTTCTAATTATACTATTGATCAACTATCGTCTTAATACTTTGCGATAAATGCTCATCGGATCTCATTACCAACCGCCTAATCTATGGCCCCTATTCTCCTCGACATAGGCGCAATTCAATCTTACCTACTCAGTAGTCACCTTCCTTAGTGGCCGGCCCAACTGGGTATTTCTCAGTCGTGTCCAAGATCGGATCCCTAGACCTCTATTGGTTCCGAAAGTCGAAGAATTTCTGCCTCTGTCCTGTTTTCGCTTGAGGACCAGGGGAATCTGCGGTGGTGTATTATTTCTCATTCGGCACCTAACGAGCCGCAACTCTTGCACACTAGCCCCCAAACAACCGACAACATCTTCAGATCACATCCTCAAAAATATTTGCAAAATAGTTCGCCAATATCACAAGGCATAGAGACAAAGAGGCTTCTGTACATTTGTATAGTCAGGATCGCCGCACATAGCTTTGAGTGACCCTCTTTCAATAAAAAGAGTCTATTGCTTATCGTATACAAGGATTAAGTACAACAAGTGTTCGGTCGATCGATCTTACTGCCTTTAACGCGTTCTTATTGTACCATATAGCAGAGTGACCAGCTTTTGACCCTCGAGAATACTATATTGCTGTATTTCTATTCAATATTAGATCTAGGCATGAAAGATTTACTGAGGCTTTACTAACTGGACAGAATTGATCATGCATCATTTTTGTCATGGCCTATAGGTAGAATGGTGGGACTTGAGATGATCCAACATGTGTAGTGTATAGGACATAATACCGTGTCAGAAGACCCCCGGTTATCGAACCCCCAGCAAACCAGAATCCATATCTAAACCACCACCAGCAACTCTGCGGGTTTTTCAGGTCAACATTTGCGATCATCAATCCAAGGGACGATAAGCAGCCGCCACAACCAACAAGATAATACGCGCCTGTCATTCCATAAAAGTGGCCGTAGGTGGCGAGAAGGCTAACTAAGCAGCCGAGTATGACGAAAAGCACAATTTTCGCTTGCTGGCGAAACAAAACGGCCATACTTTTTAAACCAAGCTTCTCGTCATCGGCGACGTCTTGAAAGGCGTAAATAGTATCGTATATCGCTGTCCAGAGGACGGAGGAGAGACATAGGCATGTAGTTGGAACCAGGGCATCACTAGACCAGGGTTTAACACCCATCGCTGCTGTCCCCATAGGTACACCCCACGCTAGGCTGAACCCCAGAACAAGCTGCGCGTAGTGCGTATGTCTCTTCGACCAGGGGTAGTAAAAATTGCCGACCACGCTAGGGATAGCAGCCCACGTTGCCTCGCGGGGTAACGCTAATAGCAATGATGCGCCCGCCATCCCCTGGCTGATAGTAAAGAGAAGCGCGTCGCGAGGAGAAATGGCGCCCCTGGCAACAGGACGGCCGCGCGTGCGTGGGATTAGCCTGTCAATCGGAGCGTCGATCAAGTCATTCCATCCATGGATTGCGTTGGACAGGAAGAAACTACCGGAAATCATGTATAATCCCACTCGTAGTGTGTGGGCTAGAGTGGCCTCTCGGAGTATTGCGCCGTTGAGAAGCCCAAAGATATGGGGGAATAACACGAGGAAGACGCCAGCTGGTGGGCTCAACCTAGCCAGCTGTATATAAGGAATCCAACTAGCCGGGAGCCGGTCAACCCAGCTGCCTGTGTGCTGGCCGCCGTAGTGCGTAGCGAGAACTTGGGGCGAAGACATCACAAGCCGGGGCCCCTAATTTCCTCGAGACTGACAAGTTTAGATGAAGCTGAGGGTGCTCCTTGCTGTATAGACTTGAAGTGTATGAACGATAGCGAAGAAGGTGATAAGCCTGTAGGTCAATGGGTAAGATTTAATGTAATTACCCCATGCGAGGGCGGTGTATTATATACTTCTTTGTGTAGACCTACCAGTATTAGAAGCGCTCACGCATACTCTTTGCTTTAGAGAAGATTAGTGGCTAAGACCTTGGCTCGTATTCCCAAGGTTATTATTTCGTGCTATCAAACACAACCTGAAGCTTTGGGGCAGCACAGCACAGGGCAACTTGATACATATGGTGCCGCAGCAGGGTCACGATGCAATGAGAATACCTGTCCCATCGGCTGCCACATTCGAATAGATCACCACAATCCTAATCGGCCCGTAAGCCTACGAGATACGTCGTTCCTTCGCCTTTCAATTTCTCTCCCCCTTAAGACTCCATCTCGCGTATATACCCGGCCAATGATTTCCAGATAAGAGGTGATACTCGGCCGTATGTAGGGGCGTTGCATTTTGCCATTCGAGGACACATGACTTCAGAATAAAACAACAAACCATTCGCGGACTGCCATGATCCATAGTATGTGGTAGGTAATAGCCTCTTGCCATTGCGTGAAGATGTTCTGATTGTTGTTGTTTTTGTAGGTAAGTGATGGGGCTAATTATGAATGCACCCGAGGGCAGTCTGCATTAACAATTTAACATGAGGGGCACACTGTATACTTAGTATCGTACTTACCTAGGTACGTCATTTGGCATCACGAGTATGATGTGCTCTTTTCATGGCCTTATGTCTCTGAGCCTTCCGCACATATTCCCAACGATACCTTTATTTAGCGGTGCACACAAGTCAAGCATTACTTTGATTGACTGCCAAATAACCCGACCAATCAAAGCAAAGCAACAACTTTAATTTACTTGCCATAGCCTAATTAATATCTTAGAATATTATTAACGTTAAGCTATTTATAAATTTCATTATTTGACCCATTATTTTTAGCCATTTTATTTACGTATTTAACAGGGGTTTAATATTTTAAACGTAGATGTTAGGGGTGGCCCGTGAGACCCCCCGGTAGCTTAGAGGTTGAGAGAGATGGTGGTTGAGAATTGTTGTGCCTCGAACCATCGCATCGCCGCTTTCGAGACCGTCCTCTATCCCCTTCCAACAATACCGCAACATTCTTTTCGTACCATTCGTCATCCGTATCACTATTGTCGTTGTTGCCCTTGTAATCGCTGTTATCATTGTCCTCCTCGTACTCTTGTCCTTGTTGATCATCCCATCGACGCTTTCGAGGCCGTTCTCTATCCCCGTCCAACAATACCGCAACATTGTTTTTATACCATTCGCCCTCCGTATCACTGTTCTCGCTGTTACCCCCGTCGTTTCGCTTCCGCTTAGAAGGGCTTGCACTTTTAGTGCCCCTACCACTGTACTGATCAGCTAGCTGCTCAGGCGAAAGCCATTCCGACTTCATGCTATAGACGTCGCTCTCGCCGTTTTCGTTATTTCTTGCGCGGAGACGGCTAACATATCGATTAATTGGAGCCTGAGCGATAAAGGGTTTGATGAGCATTAGAACAGCACCAGCAAACCGAGCAAATAAGAACTCCGGCACAACATTTCCGGGCTGCTGTACGACTTTATAGTTGTGATAAACTGATGCGAACTCTATTGTGCTAGTTTCGGTCGCATGTAATTGGTGGACAACGTAGTGATTGTTTTTGGGCACAATTGAAAATAAGTGAGTGTCGAAGGCGAAATATAGATCATGTCGCAAGGTAATCTTATTCTGCTTTTGGTTGATATCGCGATGACCTCCGTATCGAGACATAGCGTTGATCTCGAACCATTTCTTTTCTGCAGCAGGAATTAGATGTGCTTGGTTGATGAATCCTGCTGTTCGCGTAATAATACACCGATGGTCGGTTGTATCAGAATCCGTTGTATGTTTTAGTCGAGGCCACCTAGGGATTCCCTGATGCGGAAAAGCCCAGTCCTGGAAGCTCGGGACTATAGGATATGGGTTCAGGTTTTGGGGCGTAGAGGCGACAAAAAACCAGTAGTCAGATTGTGTCAGCAGATGATCAAAATCTAGGTTGCAGTCGACGCGTTCGCGGCCTTCTCGGTCCGTCGCAAGGTAGCCGTCAAAGGCATTGTTGGCTACAATTTGGCAAGCTGTAAGGGCGGTGCCGTAGTGCACGCCTTGGAGAGACGTAGACGATCGATCAAGTCGGGGGAGAATGAATAAGATATCGTGCGGGGGGGAGTACTTTGGGTGATGGAATTGGATTTCATCCTCACTATCAAACTCAGTTGTAGGTCGGGAATAAGGCCCGTAAGTTACGACGGGTGCTGTGCTGCATGTACTTCTGCTGTTACGTTCCGGCATATTGAGTTGACAATATAGTAGGTATTATAATGATAGTAAGCTTAGGACGGCAACAAGAGGGCTTTATCGTTCGTTGGGGGGGAGGGGGGGGGGTGTTAGTGGTGTTGGTTGGTGTTATTTTTGTTGTTGACGTTTTTGTTGTTAATGTTATTTCTATGGTGTTGTTTTTGTCCCCATCCCAGCTTCCCTAGGTACTGTGGACATCGAGGTGGCATTCGGGGTGGGGGTTGCGGCTGCTATGCGGAGTCAGCCACGTGGGGCAGAGTGCCGGCTGCGAGGGACAACTTAGCCCCACTAACCTAACCAGCTTTGGCACTCATTAACGCGCTTGCAGCGCCGGAACGCGTCGTGCGCAACCAAGGAACCCATTACTCATTTCACCCACCCCTTCATCACCAGCTTCGGCATCCAAGTACGACAATGACATGCTAAGCGGCCAACACTTCACGAATCCGCCCCTTGCATTATTCTAGGCCTCTGGGACATACGCGGGAACAACCAATACCCCCAGATCACCCATTCCACCATGGATGAAGACCTGGACCAAGATGAGCTCATGGGGCAGTACAACGATGGGAACCGCGCCTTTCTCCAAGCCTTCCTGGCGCGGGGCACCATGACATTTAAAGAGTCACAACCTCTCTTGGCCGCCATCTTCACAGCGCAGGAGGGACAGCCTGTGCAGCCCGCGCAGATCACGCAGGACGACTTCGACTCGTACGTGTCGGCCGCGTCGGCCGCCATCTCGCCCTTCGACCTCGAGATCCGCAGCGCCATGCACCAGATGCGGAAGGAGCGGGTATACGCCGTCGTGAACACGACGTCGGACCCCATGACGCAGCTGGCGACACTACACTCGGCCGACGAGATTGCCTTCGTCAAGCGTGTCATCGACGCCATGTTCGAGCGCTACAACACGCCGCGCATGGAGGCCCTGTGCATCGACGAGATGCAGGCCAACAAGCTGCGCGTCCCGCCCCGGCCCGAGGAGAACGAGGACGAGGCCATGGTGCAGAGCGGCGAGGCCGGAGGACAGGGACAGACAGCGCCAAAGGGACTCAAGTCCAGCGAGGTGGAGAGCGTCATGCGGAGCATGGTCGAGGAAGGCTGGTTCGAGCGCAGCCGCGACGGGTTCTACTCCCTTAGTGCGCGCGCGCTGCTGGAGCTCCGGCCGTGGCTGCTCGACTCGTACAACGACCCCGATGCCGACGAGGGCGAGTGGCAGCGCGTCAAGTTCTGTGAAGCCTGTAAGGACGTCGTCACGATTGGACAGCGGTGCTCGGAGCGGGACTGCCTCGTGCGGTTGCATGATAATTGCGCCGAGGCCTTCTTTCGGACGCGGAGGCAGCGGGCGTGTGCGAAGTGCGCGAAGGACTGGACGGGGCGACACTTTGTGGGCGAGAGGGCCGTCACGGAAACAGAGGCCTATCAGCGCGGTAGGAGACGCAGTGGCAAAGGGGCTAGACACAGCAATGTGGTGGAGGACATGATGCATGAGCATGAGCATGAGCATGAGCAGCATGAGGATGAGCAGCCTGAGGACGACGGAGATGAGGAATAAAACAACCAAGTCTGGGAATACTAGAGACAGATGTTCTACGCCAGAGTCGAACAAACGCTCGAGGTTGAAGCGACATTACGAGTTCACGATTCTAGCTTTGCCCTTCTAGTTGTGTTGTCATACATGTTTGATACCCAATAATTGAAGAAGGTATACGGAACTATTTCGCAACGTCTATCTCTTCGTTTTGCTAACATTGAGCTGATCCAATTATCCATCTGCTGGTGCTAGGCCGAGCGGATTGAAGCTTTCGCCACACCCCAACAGAAGCTTGGTGTGGCGGTGCAACCGACCACTGACGTAACCCGCCAAGGACTCAGAAGGCCTCCCTGCAGGTGGGCAATCCCCGGCTGCAACGCTGTTTCTTACAGTACCTTTGGGGAGACATATCCGTTCCAAACATGGTTACAAACGAAGCTCCTCTATTGACAATACATTACTCTACTTTATTCTGTTTCCAACAATCCTCAATCTAACCCTCCCCGTACAAACTCCATCGCACACGCGCCCACGATGCTCGAATACTTCAGCTACAAAAAGGTGAAGAAGCACCGAGAGGAGAAAGCCGCGGCTGAGAAGCAAAAGCTAGAGAAGGAAAGGCTCGATAAGGAAAAGCTTGAGAAGGAGAAGGAGAAGAAGAAAGGGCAAGAAAACCCAGCGCCATCCAATCCCCCCGCCTCAACATCATCTCCGCAGATCATATCAACCCCCGCCGACGACGACGACAAGATGGCGATGGAAGGGACGCCGGTGCTCGACCACGAAGACGAGAAATTCCTCGAGCGCCTAACCTCGCCCTCCGGAAGCCTCCCACCAGACGCCTCGGACTCGCACGAACCACGGCCCCCTCTCCCACCGCGCGTGAAGACGCCCGTGATGGAGATCGACAGCGACTCGGACAACGCAAGCGCGGGCGCAAAAGCGGGCAAACCGGCCAAGTCTCAGGGCAAAGGCAAAGAAGCGCAGGCCTCGGAGGAGCACAAGCCCAAGCGCTTCGCCTTCTCGCTGCGGCGGAAGCCCAAGGAGGGTCTCCAGCCGAACGACGCGGCGGCGGCGCACCTAGCAGTACCGGAAGAAGCGCACGGCGAAGCCTCGGCCATGGCCCACCTCCTCGACGACCTGGACCTCGCGGCGCAAAACAACCGCGCCTTCTCCCTCTCGGCCGAATCCGCCGAGATGGCCCGGCGCTTCACCCAAGTGCTCCGCGACGTGGTGAACGGCGTGCCGACCGCCTACGGGGACCTCGTGGCCCTCATCGACGACCGCGACGGCGTGCTCGCCCGCAACTTCGACCGGCTCCCCGCCGGCCTGAAGAAGCTCGTCGCCCAGCTCCCCGACAAGCTGACCTCGACGCTGGCCCCCGAGTTACTCGCCGCCGCCGCCGAGGCCCAGGGGCTGGAGCATAAAGCCGAGGGCGACGGACTCAAAGATGCCGCCAAGAAGTTCTTGACGCCCGCCAACTTGCACGAGTTGGTCACGAAGCCGGGGGCCCTGGTGGGGTTGTTGAAGGGCATCGTGAATGCGCTGAAGACGCGGTTCCCCGCCTTCATTGGGACGAATGTCCTCTGGAGCCTGGCTGTCTTCTTGTTGCTGAGCATGCTCTGGTACTGCCATAAGCGCGGCCGCGAGGTCCGGCTTGAGCGTGAGGCGGGCGAGGCCAAGGCGAAGGATGGGGATGATGGTGGTGATGGTCGGGATAGGGTCGAGGAGTTGCCCGATGATCCTATGCTGGCTGCTCCCGCCCCCGCGCCTGCGACGAGTGCGGCTCCTGAGGTGGTCGGGGCGAGGGAGTAGGGGACGCTGTTGGGAAGTGGTCGATGGTATTGAAGGTGTTTAATGGTGTTGGGGGTGAGGGGTTGAATGAATGATTTGTTTACGGCGATGCGATGCCATCATGATGGATGATGAAATGATACCCATAATTGCTTATTCCCCCCCTCTATACATTTTTTTTTCTTTCGGTGTGGCATGATCACGGTTTCTACGATTCAGGCACTGTTTTGCACTAGATTCTTTTCGAGGGCACACGAAAGTACACTAATCAACCTAATACTTATTTTCAATCAAGGCGGAATAAAGCCGGTATATCCAGCATGCGGTGCACAACCAGAAAACGAGATTACCAGTTTCTTAGATTCCCTTGTAAGCACGACATAGGGAGATAGCGACGAGCTACTATAGGCCCATAGAGCTACGCCTTAATTCCAGATGATTATATTCAGACGGTTGGTACTTCCTTCGCCACTTTAAGTAACTAGTATTCGGTAACTGGCAAACCGGCCGACGCTACGGTGCGTAGGAAGATCATGGGCGTTTTCCTCGAAGCATCCCGTTGAGGATACAGGATCGCCATGCGTCGTTTTTCCGAGTGTTATGCATAGCTAGGCCTTTTTATACACCGTCTCTTAATTCGCGGCATCGATTTAGTAGCTAACACAACTCTAGTGCTAACCCACCACCAGGCGACAGAACCTAGCGTTCGCATACCCGGGTCAAATGTGTAAAATGGGCGAAGCGCCTTGTTCCCGGACTTCCGGAACCATATTAGCGCTTGTGTGACAATAGTCAATAGTGCAGATGTATGGGAAAGTAGATAAATATGTCACTAGGTGGTGCCCGTATTATTACCCTATGACGTCACGCCATAACGGTGATGTACAGCCCTAGAAAAAGCCAGGGGAGGCGGCGTAACGTAAGTAGTAGGGGGATTCAGATGTACCGGAACTAATCATCCTGGACTAACTCCTTAATCTCTTCGCTTGCTGGTGCAATACCGACCGGCTCTGCCTTGTCATCACGGCCACCAGTGCGATCCAACACGCGCGCGCCGTCTTGCATCCAGAAGTCAACCTCATCGATGATATCAGCGACCACATCCTCGACAATCTGTTCGTCGTAGCGGTCCGCTACGGCCCGTATTCTGTCCAGCTTCTTCTGCTGAGGTGTTCCCACACGCACCGTGTCCTCGTCCACATCCATCATATCCACATCGCTCTGGGGTGACGCGTAGCCGGGCGGCGGATACCAGAAGTCGGGCCCAAAGTTGGCCTCAACCGCGCCGCCTCGGAATACGCTGATGGCGGGGTAGTATCCAAGCATGCCATCATCTTTGCCTTCTCGCGCACCGACCTGTGCCTGGGGTTTCGAAGCTGGTGGGAGAAAAGCAAAGAGGTCGGTGAACGCGGTACCCATCGCCACTCCGTTCTTGTACACCTTGATATAGGAATTCGGTAATGTTCGTAGAGCGGGAACGGCATGGTTGGGATTGGGCTTATCACCCTGTCTACTACCTGCGTGGCCGGACGCCCCTACCGGCGACGGGTTCATCAGGTCCTCCAGTTCTTTAGTTGCGTGATAGTCAATCTTTTCAAAGTAAATATGTGCCTTGAACCGGATGGGTATCCGGTCTCGGATAATGTTGGCTGCCTCAATAGCGTGCCCCTCTTCCTCATTCAAGTCAACAGCGGGATTGTATTGCCCCTGGACAATCTTCCTGTGTAGATGTTCGGATGGTAGTCGGATTTCTAGTCCTATCACGTCGCCTTCCCGCATATCCTCGCCAGGGGGGAAGAAATCCTTGGGTCGGGACATATGGACCTTCTGGCCAGCGACGTCTCTGAAACCGTAGCTATAGGCATCGAAGCCGACGGGGGCATCCAGCGACGCCTCCCGTCTGGAAAAGCCTATGCGCACATGGCCGTGCGACTCGGGTTGGTAGGTCGCGTCTTTACTGCTGCTCGCATTCTTAGTCGCAGGATCGCGATTCAGAATTCCCCTAGTAATCTTGCATTCCCAGTACCATGTCCCCTCGCGCACAGCCACGTTAGCTCTAGCCATCCGAAATCCCTTGTCTGTTGTGATGTGCCGGCCCGACTGGTCGAAATACATGTGTGTAGAGGCATCTTCGAAGCTCATGTGAGGGCCGTAGGGCTCGGGCTCGGTCTGGCGGTAGTAGAAAGAGGAGGGGAAAATGGGATCGGCGATGGAGTGGAGGTAGTGGTAGTTTTTCTTGTTATATACGCTGGTGGAGGTCAACGGTCAGCGGGGCACGGCCGAAGGGCCGAGAAGACGGCGACTCACTGTTCGGAGGTTTCATAGAACTGGAGGAGAGTCCCGTCCGGGGCAGGGACTTCATGGTGATGGGTGAATATGGGCCCGCGCGCAGGATCGAAGTCGGCGGGTTTGGGAGGAGCCAGCTTGTATCGCAGGGGCGACGACTCGCTGGGGATGGGCTCCTTGGTCTTGGGATCGGGCGTCGCTCTCAAGCTATCGCCAGCACTGCCGCCACCAGCCCCGGCTCCAGCTCCGGCTCCGACGCCGCTGCCGCCACCGGCTTTCGACTCGCGCTTCTTCAGTGTGTCCTTCTTGGTCCTTGTGGGCTTGTCGCGGGCCATGGCGGCCAAGTCGTCGTGCGCCTGGGGGGTCGGGTTCGGGTAGGGGGTCGGGTATGGGTTTGGATTCAGCGGCGATGGGATGGGCGGCGCATGGTCGTCTTCGAGAACACGTTTTGGGGGGAGGGCAGATATTGGAAGCACGGGGACTGGCACGGGCGTTATCTGCCGCTTCGGCGGGTCGTCGCCGGTAGCCATGGCGATGTGATGGCAGCTCAATGGACCGTTGCTATGGATACTCCCTGGCAATCGACATATTCCAGTCCGAGAGGGATCGATCGATGTAGGTCGCGAGCACGCAAGGCGGTGATAGTGCTGGCGGATATACAACACAAATATTACAACAGCAATCTAGAGGGTGATGTAGAAGTGGAATTGGAGGGGGGTGGATCGGGATAGATTAGAGATGTCGGTGCTGCGGGTGGAAGTGGAAGTGGAAGCGGAAGCGGAAATGGAAATGGAAATGGAGCTATCTCCACAATCGCGATAGCACATGTCGGCGGCGCGTTTGCATGCTGGGTATTCCGCCCCACCTACTGTTCGCAGCTTCTTGTAAAAAGTTGGAAGTACCATGCGTTGTCCTGCACCCCAGCTGTTTAAGTAATACAAGGTTTAACGCTAAAACTTGACAGTGCTTGGTCAACTAAATTAAGAATAAGATTTGTTTCAAAGTCTACTTTAATTTACAAGAAAACAATACCACTCAGAATCAGCCCTTATGTCTTGGGCAAAAATTTTGTTGTAGATGTAGTTGTATTTCATCGATCACGGGACTCGAACCCGCAACCTTACGCTTAGGAGGCGTATACGCTAGCCATTGCGCCAAATCGACGAGGTACTCTGTCAATGCAGATAATGCACTAATTAACAGTTGTGTAGAGCAATGGTTGATATAGAGTGGACCATTATGACCTGTGTATTTCCCTTTCTGGGTGGTTAATAAATCAACTAGTTAAGTAATTATGTATTGGAATTGTGCTTACTTGTAGAGCACACGCTATAAACCAAGATTTGCGCTGGAATGTTAGATCTATCACCGGGAATTGTTATCTTAAGTTTCTTAAACTTATTCTGCTCGAGCACTCTATAGAATTCATTATGTCATCAATGATCGCGAAACCTTTACAAGGTTCCTTGGGGCGCTACTTTCTCCCACTTTTTGTCGACTCGCATAACGGGCAACAGAGCTGGAGAATGCCGTTTGCCCCGTTGCGGTCAGCATGTTTGTAATAACCCCTTAACGATCCCTAGTAGGTAATCGAGGCATTCTAGTTTTGGTATTATCCAATCATAAGGTCGTACGAAAAAGTGACATTCAATGTCAATATGCAGTAAAGCCATATTCTGGTTCTGGGACGAACCAATCATATCACTGCAAAGCCATGGAGGTAGTAGGTAGTATTAGGCAGACGCTAGGTTACCAGGAAGGGTCACTTCTGCGCCCTAAGGAATTACAGTACTATATATCAGATGTAGAAGACCGGGGGCTATATAATAAGGCTCAAGAGCGCCCCCGATTTTAGAAGGCAGTCCGACCTAGGAATAAATAAGATTGAACCCTCAGCCCTACATCTACCTTGTGGCGACCTACAGGTGACCCAACCTCACTCTAAAGATCAAACTCCATGACACGGCAGTAAGCCTGTAGGACCACCATTCCAACAACTATCTCTCACGATCCTTCACTCTTTTCTTCTTCTTCCCTTTCTATTTGCCCCACTAGCTTTAGCCATGGCGTCCAACCATTGGGACCGGCACAAAACGACCATCATACACCTATTCTTGCTCGAGAGAATGCAGTACGGCCAAATTGCTTCCTATATGAAGGAGAAGCATGAGTTTGATAGATCGTAAGTGGTGCCCTTAGTACCTTCATATCAGTATACCAACTACAACACAGCGAAAGCGCATACGAGAAGCAACTGAGGAAATGGGGTGTTAGAAAGAATTTGCGCCGAAAAGATTGGGAGTATATCGGTCACCATATAAATAAAAGGGAAAGGAAGAACAAAAAATCTGAGGTTTTCTACTTTGGAACACTTCTCCCTGCCCCAAAGGTGCACAAAGAGACGCAGAGATACGCAGATATCCCTAGTGCCCGTGAGTATGGAAAGATACGTGAGTCTAATCGAACGATAAACGTTGATGATGTGCTGACTATCGCGCTTAGCGTTAAGTCCTGAAACACCCTCTGGGGCCATCATTCGCATCCAAACGCCTCCTGCCATAGAACTGGAGGTTGCATGGCCAACCACTCTTCCATGGTTTGATTTCAAAAATAGAGTGCTGTCTAGTAGGCTCTCAAGCCGTCGATTGCCTGGGCGCGATACATGCTAACCGTTTACAAGTATTACGCCCCTCCGAAACCTTTTTAAAGGCCTTCTTCGCCACATCCAGTCGATATAAACCAAGCGATAGGATACATACACCAATAATGAACCCGCTGGAGTTTCGGCAGGCAGTCCTTCGTCTTACTTCAGCGGTTCCTGATGACCCCCAAGACAGACCACAAAAAACTGGTGCCTTAGCGCAGAACGAATTTCCTCCGTCCTCAGTCGCGGAAATGCTTGAAGCCTTGTTTTTCCACCTCTCAAATAACATAGAACTCTTAGGTGACCAATCCACGTATGACCAATCCACGTATGACCGATTCGTCCTTCATCTCGTGGAAGCAATTTCGAGCACCAATCCAGAAATATTAGAACGCCTACTTTGTAACGAGTGCACGACTACAGAGGCTATTAAAGAAGTGGTGTACAAGTCTGCGGTCCGAGAAAGGAATTACTCATTGGTGGAGCAGCTTGTTAAATCTGGCGTGGACCCCAATCTTCCAGTAACATATGTGACGAGCTTGAGCTGCCACTTCCAGCTGGGAATTGTACGGCTTATTTGGTTCTTGGGTCTTGACAAAAGAGTCACCGGCATGCTGATAGCAGCTCTCGCGCGCGATACCAGACTTGCTAAGATTCTACTTAGTGCCGGAGCAGACATCAAGGAAAGTGCGGACCTTTTGATGCAAGCAGCTATATGTTCAGACAAGCAGTATCATGTACACTCTAGTAGTGATGGCCAGGAGGTTGTGGAGTTCATGCGCCTTCTGTTCAAGCATGGCGCCATCGTTAAATGTCATAAAAAGTGCTCCTGCGGGGGTACAAGGGCATCGTTACTCTTCGCAATTGCCATACATAACCCCAACGATCTCCTATCCGAGGCCTTGGCCGAGACCGGAGCAACCGCAGATCTGTCCGGATGCTCAGGCGCCGAAGAGTGCTGTTGCGGCCGCAACCGCTGGGACAGTCGCGCTTTCCGTTTACTGGGTATACCCTATACGCTTCTACACCTGGCTGCTGTTTTCAAAAACCATGAAATATTCGATCTACTGTTTGCGCCAGTCTACTCATCTCCCCGAAATTACCTGCCTGTCATTAAACAGCTTCTTCTTATCTCTTGTTTGGTTGGAGACTATGTTACGGCGTCGAAGCTCTTGAGCTTCAGATTTGACTTGAATTACGGGTGGAAGCTGGGCATTACGCCCTTAATTGCAACAGCGTGGAATCAGGATACCAGAATTGCTGAAAAGTTACTGGGGCTAGGTGCAAGCGTGGGCCCAACAGTACAAGACAAGGCCACCCTAATACCAGGAGTTTACCCGATACATGTTGCAACGTATCATAATAATACGAAATTTGTTCGCCGACTCCTCGATGCTGGTGCGACGTGCGAGGTGCGCTACAACCACTCCGTTGATTACACATGGTTGAGAAAGGATGACGAACCCCTCCCCCCTGGGACCGACTTCCCAATTCAATTCGCGTTGTGTAACAAAGATGTCGATACAATTAGGCTGCTTCTACCTTCTTCAAATCTACACGGCGGAGAGTACACCCAAGCATCCCACATAGATGACTTGGCATTGATCTCCGACGTTATTGCTAAACAAAAGAGCATTTTGTCCGGTAACGAAAACGGCATAGTGATACTTGAAGATATTATAACAGCAAAGGATCCGGAACTAGTCAAGTTGTATTTCTCATCTGGAATGGCTTACAAATCTGACGCTTTATTGTCTGCTACGAAGTCTGCCATTACATCGGGTGACCCTTCTCGGGTCCGGCTCCTGGCGAGATATCGTCCCGCTGGGGTGATCGATACTTACGAAGCTTCATCCCTCGTTTATTCTATCGTGAAACGCCAATGGGACCTCGTGGATATACTGTTATCAGACCCCTTCCATCCAGGGCCGTCCCAGTCATTCCCTGACATTGATGGCATCCAGACCGAGTGCCCGCCACTTTTCAAGTTCCCATATTCTCGTAGTACCAGAGTGACGCCTTTATCAGCAGGCCTTTGCTCTGGGAATATCTCTGTCGTCCAACAAATGGTCCAACGAGGGTATAAAATCACCAGTACCGACGCATTATTTTTATTCCTGGATGGTGAACTCGAGACTCCTAACATTCCAAATGCTATTCGGACGATTGTCGGGTCCACGTTTCCCCAGGCCCATATGAATCCCGAATGCTGGGAGGCGGTCCTCATACACGGCATTCAATCCGGGGATGTGACGAAAGTACGCGAGTACAGTAAAATGGTTCGATCTTTCGACTTCGAGACTAACATCATGTACTTCAATATTGAGGAGGTCATGTATTACCGAGTGTTCCCTCTAGGGCTAGCCGCAAAGAACGGCAACGTTGAACTAGTCGGCGTTCTCTTTCATGCGGGAGCCAATCTGAATTATTCACCAGATAATGGATATACTGCACTGCAGGTAGCGGTATCTGAGGGACATATCGATGTTGTCAAGTTTCTTATTGATAACAAGGCCGTAATAGATCCCCCAAGGTTACTGAAGACAAAAGCGACAGCATTGCAACTAGCGGCAGGTAAGGGGCATCTGAGTATTGTTAGGATGCTCATTGAAGCGGGGGCGGACAGGAATGCACCACCAGCACTCCGTCACGGTCGTACGGCACTTGAAACCGCAGCAGAAAATGGCAGGCTTGACACGGTCCAATTTCTTCTGGAAAGGGGCGTTGAGCTTGAAGGTGAGATGCGAATATATTACGTCAGATCCGTTGGTTTTGCAATGAGGGAGGGCCATTATGTCATCGCCAACCAGCTCAAGCAGCACGGCTCATGGAGCGAAAGGGACCAGCGCCTTTGCAGCCGCCGTTACGCTCTACACCCGGCCGCGTATTTTCGATATAACGAAGAGTTGGTTGATTGGTACATCCGCGTGGCAAAATGGTCGTATCTTTTTTTTTATGAACCTGCATCCGATATTCCCTCTTCTGATGGCTTCCTCGGTGAAGAGTTCTTTTCCGACGAAGAGAGTACTTCGGAAGAAGAGAGTATTTTGAATGAAGGGAGTAATTTTGGTAACGAGATGGAAGGAACCGACGAGATTGTGAACCTGAACTACACCCCCCGAACGTGGCAGAATGATATGGCCCTAACACACCCCAAACCTACCCACCTCACTTTCTCCTCTGAAGAGGGGACAAGTTATGCTCCGACGGCCGCTTGGACTTTGGGGAGCGATAGAGTCACAGAACTTGAGGACATCACTCTGACAGACGATGTGGCCCAACAGAGTACATTACTGGACACGCGAGAACCTAACTTGGACGTCTCAACGGGCACTACCGGTTATGGTGTCGCAAACACCAGAGTGGAGGAGAATTATGCCGTAGACCAGATGGAGATATGCAGACCAGTGCTGGGATCAAGACAAGAAATGCTGGATTCTGACATGCCGAATCCTGACGCGCTGTATGTGGATGTAACGGACTTGCCAACTGGGTTCTTTGATATGAATATGGGATGGGAAGGCCCGTCTACCAGCACTAGCGGCTTTTCATGACTCTTTTCTAGAACGAAGAGAGTTACATTCTTTTAGTAAAGGACTAATGGTGTGTTTACAACATCGTCGCGCAACTGAAGGGCTTGCCTAACCGCTTATCCTGACATTCGTAGGATAGAATCGCTCTACCCAACCCTTCTCTCCATAGTTGCGTCGTCGTCCAAATAAGCTCACGCCAAGCCGGAGGACCCCCTAACTCCCCCATTTCCACCTTCCCCTTCATCCTTAAAACCCCCACTAACCCACCAGGGAAGCCGTTGGCACTGCACTAGAGCTTGGCGTGACCGTAACGGTGGTATTATCATAGCACTTGGCATCGATATAGCAGTGGCAGCTCTGTTCGCACATGGCGCAGAACGCCGGGTCGGGCGGGTTCAAACCCCCCTGGAAGGTGACGAAGCCGCAGCTCGACGACTCGCGCCGGCAGTACAGACACTGATTGCACTGTGCTAGGTCGAGTGGCGCCGTGCACCCCTCGTTGCAGTATAGCCCGCAGATCTTGCAGCTCGGATCGCAGGACGGGAATGCGGCGAGCGCAAGCGATGGGAGGATCGTTAGCGATAGCGCTAGGAGAGACTGGGTGCGCATTGTAGGATGAATGGTAGCGATATCGGTGGATTCAGGTTGCTTTGAATTTCTGGTTTTTTTTCTTCGCACTCTAGAATCTCTGCAATCGGCGTTGAGGTCGGTGTTTAGGTATGTCTTGTACGCATGTGTGTATGTATATAGCTCGAGAGTAAATAAAGACGACGGGATCTAATAGAGCCAAGACGGGACGGCGGCTAAACTAAATAAATATCGGTCGGGCATGTAAGACATTACCTACCTTGAGGTTAGATGGGTATGTGTTACACCGAATCCTTCTTCGGTTCATTTATTGATCGCTGCGTTATCCCGGTCAATTAAGGATACCGATATAACTTCTAGTGCAGACTAATACGAATGTTCTGACTCATACCCGGTATGTTTGTAATTTACCAGCTGTAGATCTTATTCTCAGCTCCGATCCACTCTCGGATATGTAGTCCAGATGAAATACCCGGCACGAACGAGCCCTTTGTGCAATGGTCTATTCCTCGTAATCGCTTAGGCTAGTCTGGTCAGCTTGGTAGGTCCGCGGCAGATTTTCGCGCCGTTTTCGTCTGCTGTTTTCGTGTCTTGACATTTAAATATGAATTCACGTCAGCTCATTAGATGGGCTGAGAAAGTCGGTGTGAGCCTTAAAAAATGGGGGAAATCGTATAACCGCGCACCATAGACAGTCCGTGGCGTTGCATCCACACCCTGGCTATTATGACTCGATACGAGATCGACCCAGACCACCCACTTCAGGGGTCAGTCGGGAATCTACCTAGCGATCTAAGGTTAGTATATTTATTACATACTGTACAAATATTAAAAAAGTTGGTATAAAAGCTTCTAGAACTATTAGAAGCTCTAGCCTTTAAAAATAAAAGCTTGTATACTATAAACATCATTTCTGTAAGCTGTCGCTAAGATCTTACTACCCTAAAATGTCAATTCTCTTCGCGTTTTATTGGCCCTATGACTGCAGACCCTATATTGAGACTCTCACATCGTTGCCTCTATGTATCATTTCTCCGCCTCGGGCACTGGAGGAGACATGTCCGACGTTATATCCACTCCCTTTTGCGTTGTGAATTGTAACGCGGCACAAGGGTGGATGACTGGCGTTTCGGCGGTAGCGTATTCCTTGCCACTGAAAGCAGCATCAGTAATAAGTAAGAGAGATATTCTAGATAAGAGAAGAACTTACAATGCATTCTCAACCAACGATCGGAATTCGCCATTTACACCACAGTTCCCGCCATTCACTTTGAAAGTCTTCTCCCAGTTGCCCAATATGGTCTGGTTATCTCGAGCATGTAGCCAGAGGTGAATATATATCTTCAAATTCGGTAGTGCTTGACCTGCTCAACTGTACGAGAGAGCCTTGTATCGGCTCTCGGGGCCAACAACGGGCTCTGAAATTGTCGTCTCCTACCATACGGGGCTCGTTGGGGATCAGAGGCCAAATCCTTCGTGCCAGGCTGTGTCGCGGGTCCCATGCCGTTTTATGGAGACCGTATTTTACTCTTCAGACACGCTTGCCGATGATGTATTCAGGCGGTAATCTTGGCAACTTGAGATAGGAATACCAGGGCATGTTATTGAATACATTGAGTTCATTCTGGGCGGTAAATACCTTCTTAGTTTTCCATGGTACACTCCAAAGATTATAGTAAGTACATATAAGCACCAAAAAGAAGACATCAATAAATTCGCGCCGATCGCTCGTGGTAGAGTTATTTAACCTCAGACCTAGCGGTATACAAGATTTTCGATATAAAATACTCATTTAGTCAAGTCTTTTGATAGTAAGACCACCTATCTAGTAGTTCCTAAGGTACGATATCTCAGACCTGTGTTTAGTTAGGACTAGCCTATTATATGTGTAGTCAGCAAAGTCTCTGTGCAGTCCATCTATCAATCCCTTTTATGCGCGACGTTAGTGTCCGTGTCTATCATTTACGGGCGTAAGCTATGTTGGTCTGCCCCTTCATCTTGGCGGGCAGGGTAGGATACCATGACTTTAGGTCGGCGACCATCATCTCTTGTGTCTTCATGATCTCCTCGTTGGTCATCTGGGCAATGGCTCGCGCAGCCATCGGAAGCTTATTCAAAAGGAAACGACAGATAACATCGTAGTCGTCAAATGCCATGTAGTTCTCGACATCGATGACCTCGATGTCCGTGAATCCGGCGTTCTTGAGATGATTTATCACATCCTCGCGTGAAGAGCAACCGTTCGATGGGACCTCCATGGCTAGGTCCGGGCGCACCTTGAGAGGGTACATCGAAAGCTTTGCCCAATCCCCGCCCAGCATGGCAGACATGGCCAGCACACCACCGGGAACCATGACACGTTTCATGGCGGCGATGGCTTGAGCCGGGTTCGGCACCAAGAACACGACAAACCCAGCCAGCATGTGGCTGACAGAGTCGTCTTCCAAGGTATCGCATTTATGAACATCTACTTCAAGGGTCGCAGCCCGTTCCCACCAGGTGTTTCCCTTTTCAATTTCCATCTTCCTTCGGTTGTTATACTGCGCCAGCATTTCGGTATTGTTATCGGCACCGATGACCTTGGTAGATGTGGGTATATTTGCATGGTGCGCCTCTAAGACGGCGCTGGTGACCTGACCAGGACCGCAGCCCATGTCAACGATGACTGTTGCCTTGCAAAAGGGCAGGAGCTTGTCCGCGTGCTCAGCCATGTGCTGAGCGGGAGCGACGCCTGGCCCAGAGGCGATCATCTGCATCATTGCAGGAGCGATCTTGGACCACTCTGTATCCGTGATATCTACAGGAATAAGATTAGTTCAGTAGCATATACTACAATCGGCCTGCGGGTCTTACGGTCTCTAGCTCCGGCCGACATATTGGTGGTTGTCCGTATCCGGCTCTCAGAAGTCCTTGTAAACGATTGTGACACTACAAATAAGAAGTGATTTGCAGGGACAGTCCTCGCCAAGGTTCATGATGATAGAAAACGTACAGATGAGAGGTTATAGGGAAAGAGAAAGGCTCGGGGCAGTAGGGAGAAGGGGAGAAGGATTTGAGGGGCAGCAGGGGAGAAGAGTCACCAACATAGCAACCAACGAACCTGATGCTGCATGTCTGCATTACCAACATTGTTACAGAGCTGTGTCCAATTGATCGAGCCCCTAGTGTCTTGTGCTAAACTCCATTATTCATCCAGCTACTGGGGCAAGAATAGAGAGACAGAGATAGTAACATCTCATGTTACTGGGTTTACCATGAGGGCAGCAATATCAATTGCCGATTTTCATATTCAACGTCCTCAATCTCTCAACCTAGATAGTTGTCATCAGTCTAGGGAACAACGCCAAGCAAGCCCCCCCCTTACTGTATGGAGAATAGCACCAACTCTCGGATCCCGGAGGCAAGGATCTAAAAATAAGCCTACCCCGCCAAACCCGCCAGCCCTACTTTATGTTCAGCTGTGAGCGACTGAACAGTAGAGAAAGACATTTAAGTTTCTATGCAAGAGTATTACGTTAGTTCTACTTATTGGCAGGCACAATATAATACCTATAAACACTGGAAACGTACCAACTACACTTAAGTTAATTACCATTCACAAGCGATGTCCTAAGTACACCTAACCGAATCTTGTGAGGCTACCTACCTTCTGAAATGTGCTGAAGGTGGTAGTAAAAACTTCCATCACTGCTCGCGCCCAATAAATTTGATAAGTATATCGTTCAGCTCATCTCCCTTCTCTTGCATAATCCAGTGTCCAGAATCGACAATCTCCTGCTCGAACCCAGCCATTGCCCACGGTTCCAAGGAAGCTTTTTGCAGATCAGCCGTCGCAATTTGGTCCTTGGCCGAGCCTACAGCTAAGACAGGCACCCGTAAGGTACGGTTCTCGTCCGTTAGTGCCGCTTCCTCGGCTGCGTGAACGCCACGCAACAATGCCTGATAATAGTTCAGCGTGCTGACCGTGATGTTTGGCTGACGGTAGAGATGTAGCCATCTAGCTCTATACTCAGGCGTCACCCAGGAGGGCATCCCGGTCGTTCTGTTTTCCGCGAGCCAGGTGCGTGCAGCTCCGATATTGCCAAAGTCGGTCCCCCACGATGATTCGTTGGTGTGCCAAGCGAGAGAGAAAAAGGACTCGAGCTATGATTTTAGGTTAGCATGAGTACTAGACTGGAATTTATCGTAAATGGAACCATTTCCTGGTCATTTACGGAAGAGGTGTCACCCACATTGCGAGATATTATATCGGCTGTATCCCAGCTATTGAAAAAGTACCAATACCCAAACTGGGCGTACCCGCGCGTCTCAAGACTAAGTGCATTGATAGCATCGACGTCGAAGAAACTCCCAGCCGGAGCGTACGGAACCGTCACAAAGACAAACTTGGTGAACCGTTCGGGAAGCCATGCCGCAGCCCTAGAAAGTACATTGGCTCCTACGTCATGTCCGACTCCCACCACATCTTCCAAACCCTCTGCGTTTAATATTTCTGCTATGTGTCCGATAATGGCTTTCAGGTGGTAGGCTTCAAGCTCCGTTGGTTTAGAACTGTCGCCAAAGCCCAAGAGATCGGGTGCTATTACACCGTATCCTTCTGCAGCGAGAGCAGGGATCGTGTTTTCCCAGTCATGACGAGATGCAGGATAGCCGTGCAAGAGCAATATAGTAGGCCTCGATGCATTTGTCGCGGCGGTGTAATCATACACGTATGTGTAACCGTCGGTTGTAACCAACGTCTTGGTCAAGGCAGTCTGGTTGATTCCCATCGGAGCACATCTTGCTCCTGCCTGTGACAGAATGGCTACTTGCGTAACAAGGTAGTGTAATAAATGCATGTTGATGAGATGATGGAGGAAGAAACGGCAATCTAGCAGTACGGTAGTATCTTGGGAGGTGGTGCATCTCCTTCCTTCTTATCCCCAAGATCATGTTTACAAATCAACTATATGTATCTCGCCGCCAAGGCATCATGCTGAAGGATCTTTCATGAATCCTAAAGTCCGATAAGACCCAAAGTGACAGGCATTAATTGTCTACCTATTATTAAGCTACCGCCGTGATTGTAACGGGCTAATATATTTCTGCTGCATCCGTGTAATATATAGAGTACACACAGGAGTACTACATCGTGAACCAATTTGACCAGCCACCGCGAGCACCTACATTCTCGCCTCACCTTACCAACCCTTGGCGGAGAGAAGGGTATTCAGAAAACAGACCCTCAGAGCGTTCAATTCTACACTATAATGAGCATAGGTTTGAATATTAGTCAGCGCGGGAGAGGTGCTGACCAAGTTGACCCCTTGTCCAACTAGAAATCGGCTATAGGCCCCACCACTGTCAAGTATTCACGAGATGAAGCCATCCTGGTGCATCACGCTGACAAACCAGCGTTCTTATGCTTTGGCACAAGCATGCCTGCCAATTGGGTATTCAACGCGAACAAGTTAGTCAATTGCAAAGACCAGTTTCATCATTATTAAGACACTATTCCCCTATTATTAGTCGCCGAGGGTGATTGCTGAAGTGAAGGTATTTGAAGAATCTAATGATCTCGTCTTGAGACTCTTTCATTCAATCTGCAGCTCGGAAACCCAAATTAGGTTCGTAATTCGCGGGGTAGGTAGATAATTCTCAATCAGTTTTTCAATGAGGCTATATAGCTCCGACCATATCTTCAACACATGCTAATGTGACTAGCGAACGGCATAGGGTTCAGGTATCCTGATTAATCTTGACAAGCCAAGAAGAGAGAGACCTCTACTGCGTAGAAAGAGATAAATACCATAAGGGTAACGAGACTAACACATTGTCGCCCGTTGAGAAGATCCTATGATTGATGATGGCTTTTAAGAGGGCAAAGGGCAGGCGTTAAATTATCTTTTCGGGCAGGCACACAGCGTGCAAGGACGCACAGGAAAAATTGGCTATTGAAACATTACTCCGCTACTAGCTAATTATTCTGCCTAGAAATACGTAAGAGTGAGTATAGAAATCTCGAGAACTAGAGATGAGATAGACTCGGAAATTGAGTCCCGGCGGAAAAGTCATCCGAAACCCCCACTTTTGCCAAGAGCGTCACGATCACTTGCTATGCTGCATCACCACGCCAAATTCAATTCTTTTAAACCGCTGCGTCTCGTGAAATTTCCCAAAGTTCTCTCAAAAACATCTCTGGGAAGTATTCGTTGCTATCTTTCATATACAACGCGTTTTCGAAAGAACATGACGTTGGGTTTGAAGCTCCAGCAAGGATTAGGTGGGGACCTGGCAGCTCTGGGACAAGCTACGCGAAGGGTATCAGTTCGAATGCCAGATACGCTCAACAACTTAAAACAACGTTGTGAACAGAAGGTGACGCTATCCGACTACAAGCTCGCTAATTCTATCGAGTCGAACGTCCCGCATTACGATTTATCATCGGTCTCCTCCCTCGATCCCGACATCATATGCCAGCTCCAAGACGAATGGTACCAAGTCCTCAGCGTCGGGCCGGGGGTGCTCATTCTCCAGAACTTCGTCAACGACCAGAATCTTCTAAGTCGAACTAACAATGTCTTCGACGCCATTATCGAAAAGGAAGCCTCCTCGGCAAAGGGCGACCATTTCGCGACCTCGGGCGCGAATTCGCGCATTTGGAACTCGTTCCAGAAACATGCGGAGCAAGACCCAGAGAGCTTTGTGCCTTATTACTCAAACCCATGGCTCGCAAGGATCAGCGAGGCATGGCTGGGTCCCGCATATCAACTCACGGCGCAAGTAAACATCGTGCGCCCGAGCGGGAAGCCCCAGGCGCCGCACAGAGATTACCATCTCGGGTTCCAAAGCAATGCCGCATGCGCGCAGTTCCCGCGGAGCATGCACATCGCGAGCCAGTTCCTTACGCTCCAGGGCGCCGTCGCCCACTCGGATATGCCTCTCGCGAGCGGGCCGACGAGACTCCTGCCCTTCTCGCAATTGCTGGCTGAGGGGTACATGGCGTGGCGCGAGCCCGAGATCAAGGCGTTTTTTGACGAGAATTGGGTCAGTGCCCCCATGAGGGCCGGCGATGCGGTGTTTTTCAATCCGGCACTGCTACATGCTGCGGGCGAGAATACGACGGCAGATGTGCAGAGGATAGGGAACCTGTTGCAGATCAGTAGTGCGTTTGGGCGGCCGATGGAGCATGTGAATAACGTCGAGATAATTCGCGCGTGTTGGGATAAATTGAAAGCGCTTAACGCTGCCGGACGGAGCGATGAGACGAAGGCGTCTGTTAATGCTATTGCGGCGGGCTACCCTTTTCCATCAAATCTGGATAGGCGGCAGCCGGGGCCGGATGGTATGGCGCCCCCTTCAGAGGCCGATGTCTTATGGGAAGGCTTGCAGAAGGGATGGGATACAGACCAAGTTATTAGAGCTATCGAGCAGCTTAAAGCCGACTCGTCGTATTAACTATACGTGAATAACGTACCATAATAAATTGAACTATTATAATCTATTCAATCACACGTCGATTACGTACAAGATATTATTCATCGCGCTAAGTTTATCTCCTCCCGTTTTACAAATTACGTTGTGTCGGAAGTGGCCTCAATGGTCCTCCACAAATACGTTCTCGCCTAGCACCGTCTGAGCACTATGGCTCCGGTGTGAGTCCGGAGCAACCACCAAGGCTCGAGGCTCAACAGCCTGCTTGGCCAGTGACACTTCTTAATATAAAAGGCCTGAGAGATGAGCGCCGAAAACCCTCCGAAAAGTGCCACCCAGGTACGAGAGCGCGGCAATGAGCTGTACAAGAAAGGCGCACTGAACGAAGGTAAGACTCGCCGCTTCCAAGTTCCCTCAACGTCATGGGCACAGGTTAGCTTACCTGGGCGTCGATATAGCCATCACCACCTACGAGGAGGCGGGGCATTGGACCCCTCCGATCCATTGCCGCTCTCCAATCTGTCCGCAGCCTACTTCGAAGCCGGGTCCTACGTCGACTCGATCGAAGCGGCACAGAAGGCGCTAGGGAAGCTGCCGTTCGCCGCCGACACACAGTCCGGCACCGCGCAGAAGCTCCTCGTTCGATCTGCTAAATCGCGGCTTCATCTGGCGCAGGTCGATGACGCCAAGGAGCTGGTCGACAAGATTATCCCGGGCGAAGAGCTCGACGGCCTCGTGTACGCGCTACGAGATGCCGGGGCCCTGGGCTAGCTCGAGCTCCTGAGCTTCGTGAAAAGCTACTGCGGTTGCCACGAATCAGACCAAGTATGTAAGTTGTTGGAAGGAATCCGCATGATGATATCTCCTGATGACAAGGATGGCCAAGATGTGCCCGATTACTTCGGCCCTGGTCATGACGAGGCCGAATCACTGTTCACTCGCAAGCTAGACAGCTATTGTGTCGAGGAGTCCGTCTTATCTTTCATGCTCTGCGGGGTCGGAGATGGCCGCCATTTATTCAAGACCATCCGTGATTACTACAACACGAGGAAAAACTAATCTCAGAAAGTCCACTTTACCATCCTCGACCACAAGCCCGCAGTGTTGGCCCGGGTCTTTATCTTCCTCTCTCTGATGCCAGAAGCTGGCGACCTTGATGCAGACCAGTGCGAGGCCTCCACCTCTTTACTATCTCTGGCTTATCTCTTCTGCGCCCACCTCATACCACCCAACGTAGCAGCAGAGTTCCAGTCTGCAGCTAGAAGGCTCGGGTCGAAGCTCCAAAACAAACAAAACCCATTCAAGTGGGTGCACATTCAAACAGCGCCGATGAAGCTGCTAAACGACATTCATCAATGGATGGGAGTCTCGAAGACGATGCACCTGACCGCACAGGTGAGGAAACAGATAAGCATCGATCTAAAGGATTCACCCGTGACTCGTGATATGCAAAGCGACGAACTTGAACATCGCTTCTTCCAAGACTTCTAAGTCCTTCTGCCCCCTCAAAAAATCTTGGAGAACACGGAGCCGGAGCTGGCAGAGCTAGTTTCTCAGTACCAGAATGGCTGCAATCCAGAGCTTCGTAAACAAACCAGACGCTATCTCAATACGTAGTGGTCCATCAACCCCACCCTGATTGATTTGGAGTGGGAAGCGAACAAAGAGCAGCAGGGTCCTCCCGATTTCGAGTTCAGTCCCTTCCAAATCATAAAGTCCTTGAGCAGTGCGATGAATATGCAGGAGACGAGGGCCAAAGATCGCGACGCCATCTCTTGCTTGACGAGTTTCTTCAACCAGGCTCTTCAGGTGCTCCATCGCTTCCAAGACGAAGTAATGATTGGGGTCTTCGTCGGGGATGCAATAGATATTTTAGAGCGCATTCGCTATGATCGCTTCAAGCGACCTGGTCTGACGTCACCGAAGCAGTACCACGTCATCCACATGAGCAACATTCCGTATGTCCATCTATTCAGTGATGTGTTTCGAAAGTCTCACGGTATATATATGCAAATAGCCTTACCAGTGACTAGTGAATTACTCGTAAGGCAACTTTGGCGCCATGACGGAGGATATAACAATAGGGCGCAAGAATGGAGATAAAATAGCGCGTGATAAGGATAGAATGTATTAGTGATAGTTTAAATCATAGTAAATGCTGAATTTGGGTTAGTTGTCACAGTTCTAACTGCTGGTAGGGCCAGTGTTGACTTATTGTTATTGCACAAAGGAGGGAAAACCCCTTTTCTAGGCTGAGGACTATCTAGCTAGTATATATATACACGGGCCATGGGCCCGTGCCCGATACCCCCGGTCCCCGGGGGTTAATCCGTAGCGTTCCGTGACATTAGTGTTACGAGCGCCATGCCTAGCATTGAGCGCGCTGTTTACTCAACTTGGGATCAAAAACGATGTTGCTTGAAATGAAAACGTGATAAGATGGCCAGGCCCCTACTAATATGGATGGGTGGAACTATGGTTCCTTTCGTGAATATATAAAGGCCGAGCTCTTGGAGATAAATTGAAAATATCGAATTCAATTACCATCTACTTCATTACACCGTGTTCTAACTTCCACCAATTCAGCAACACACGATACCCGGCCACCACAGCCCCAAATATGTCCCTCTACACGACCATTATTTCGATAGCCTAAGAGCTGATTGATCAAATTCTGGCTTGGTAGGGCCATCTCTTCTGCCTGTCACGCTCTGCATTCATGATGAAGTAGTGACCCAAGGTATAGGGACAAACAGACTTCTGTAAATGTATCTACGATAACCTCCCGTAGCCTTGAGACCCCAGTGCAGCAACAAGAGACTATTACCTACCGCATATTGGGGTTCGCGACGAGTAGATGTGATTTTAGATAGTTATGTGGAAAGCTTCGCATCTTGACGTGGGGTACTGCACCAATCTGCTACTTCCTATAAACCCCTTTCGGGCTCACTTACCCTATAATAGGAAAACTATGGTGTCAATGCGATTACTACAGTACTATTTGTTAACCACTTAGAATGAAAATGATCCCCTAACGTTACTTGACACCAACAAAATAACATTGCAATAAAGCTAAATCTAAAATATGTTCGAACGTGAAATGAACAAAGGATGTACTGAAAGATATAAAATGGTGTAGCAGTTGAAATTCTATCGTAAGTCCTCTCCTTCTCAGCCTACGGCAACAATTCAATCTCCTGGTCACCACACGAACCCACTTATGAATTCCATCAAATGTGTGCAGCTCTCGGGCATTTCCCGCTAGACTCCTGACGCGGGGTTCCGTAAGGGGGTCCGGTTATGTTTCTGAGCATGTCGGGGTTGACAGAAGCGTGGAGACGGCTGCTTTGTAAGGCGCTAGAAGTCGTCCCAGTCGCCCCCGATGTGGTGTCGCACAGGCGGTCAGTCTTGATCCCTCTTAGCAAGGGTATTGACATGCAAAAGTCCGAGCCTAAGTAAAAGCATTAGCAGGTTATGGAACCAAGGAGTCTGCAGGTATAAGCGTACCGCGGCTGCTGCGTTGGGACATCCTGAGGGACCGTTTCCCCAATCATCTCCCTGTAAACTGCACTTGGCGTCGCCTTGGGTGTCATGTGTCGTCCAATTGACATTACTGCCGTAGTAGAACTGAATGTAGTCGTTTGTGTGCTCGCCTACGATGGTGAGGGTGTCATGCATCCCCTCCGCTGTAATCTTCAACGGGTGTTGGTCGTTGATAGGCTGGCCGGGCGAGGAAGTAGATCCGGGTGTAGTATAGAGAGTGTTGCCCTTGGGGTCCTTGATGGATACTTGTGCGTATAGGTTGGACGCGACATCCTCGCACGTCCAGATCTCACGGATTGTCAGGCTACATATACCTCCGAGAGGCGACAGGGTCTTGATCCAACCCTCCTTGGCTTTCAAGTAATCTTCTGGGTACATATCCGACGGAATTGCCTTGCCCACTTCAAAGCTGTACGGGTCATTTTCGTCAATACTCGCTTTTGGGCAATCGTCCGGACCGGATATATGGGATGTTAGTTCCTCAGTTTTGGCGGAAAAGTCAACCAAGGTTACTGGCTCATCGCCGTTGTTTCGGTAGACTACAAAGGGGTCTATAGGTTTTGGCATCGGCTCAAAAGGTGCATCCTGAAGTGCCTCGGTAACAACAGGAAGAAATGGGTAGTCTCCAGTCTTGCTCTGGATATAGTTGGCTAGGCTGAAGTACACTAAATTGTCGTCGTTGCGCTGGACGAAATACCCGGTTTGTTTTGTTCCGCGACCTATAGGCAGGAAGCGGGCTAGTATCTTAGCGTGCTTAGGCCCGTAGGCCTCGACCCACCCTGAGCTTTTGCCGCCGTCTTTATAACGAATCTTTAGGTCCTTTATCTGGGGATTAGGCCTTCCATTGACCGAGTCGGCTGCAAGATCGAGGTGGAAGAGTTCATGGAGAAATGCACTTCCTTTAGAGAGCCCGAGGATATTAGAAATAACTCCTTCTCAGCATCGTAAAGATAGCACGTACCTCTGCTAACATACCTGGAGATATCCTGCTTTTGCCTGGGATTGGAGAACCCAGTACCGTATTGAATGGCGTTGTCGAGGTTTCTCATTCCGTACCAAATTGGGCAAAAGCTGATGTCTGGCCACCTTCGGCCTTGAGCGGGGTTCGGATTGCGGGAGTAAGCTATGACTTGACCCTCCTCGTTATTGTCCTGGGTTGTGGGACATTTATATGTGCAGGCCCGGACTGGGTCATCGCAGCGGACCTTTAATAAAACAGGTATTAGGCTTATTTTTTATGTAATCTGAGGAATACATCTGGGCTTAGACGTACCCTAATCCAGTTTGGAAATGGCGCAAGACCTGGGGAGACCGTGGCCATGTTTGCAAGGACAGCCTGGATTTGTTTCTGCTGATCCTTGTTCAAAGCTACAGATAGATAATATAAGGTCAGCGACTATTACAGTACTATATATATAAGCAACTACAAGCAGTCCCCACCAACAACGTTCTGTCGTTTCGTAGTGTCGTAGTTTGGTGTTGCCGTTCTATTCTATGACCGCCAATAGAATACATTCACCCCTAATTATTGGGATATCAGGGAAAATGCGACGTACCTGAAGGGCCCAAGTATTCGAGAGCTGCCGCAGAGTTCCAGTCGATCTTTTCCTTAACACCTGGAAGATTAACCAGTCTATTGGCGTCGGCATAGGCTTCATTGATCCACCCCCTAATACTCGGGCTAATTTTATCGCATTCACTACTAAGCTGTTAGTCTCAACGGCTTCCGTAGTATCATCATGAGAACTGTACTCAAAGCCATATAAACTTGTCCCGAACCAATTAAAGGTGCTGAAAGGACCTTTTGCCTCAGGGGTAACACCGGTATCCTCAACGGTTTCATTGCTGACAGGGGATGCGTGAACGCGAAACTGCGTGCTAGCAAGAAGCCAGAAGCCGGAAAGAAGTTTCCAAGCCATTCTGCTGTCCAGTTGATTATGATGAGATAGCTGGGCCACAACGTATTGTCAAATGGGTCATGGGCTAGGTCAAAATCTATTGAAAGATGCTCCTCTGAAAGATTTGCTGGTGAGTCTGGAGCGTGCCAATTATGTCTTCTACATACGAGAGATATCTGGGGATTATATACTCAATATTTTACCTTGTAACCTCAGCGTAGTCCTATATGCACAGCATCCGCGTAGTGAAGCCGTTGACTTGTGATCGGGTGGCTGAAGCAATCGGTCTGATATCATGTTCCATCCATCGTCGAGCGTCCACCGAAGGCGTCATCAACCCTAGCCCGCGTCGGTGGTGGCGACAGAAGCTACCGCCTATCTTAGGTCAGAAAAACATCGGTGGGCTGTATCCTACGGTGACGCGGGAGTCCATTTGGAAGCTATGAGAGATCATCAGAGGTTGCTAAAAGGATCAATAAATCGTAAGATAGCATTTCCGAGGTAGTGTACGGATAGAAATATCTTCTATTTTAAGATATATTCTCTAATTGGCCGTTGTATCAAGTGCCCAGACAGCGGATCTTACCATACCATTAAAACATGTCATTAAAAACAGCTTTTTCAGCAGCTCATAAATATTTTCTTTTTCTCATTACGGGCATGGAACCCTGCAGGCTAAGATGTGCTGCGTAGGCCAAAGGTACATCCCTCGAAAGTTTTCTAGTAACACATTTCCCTTTCGGTATATTTCTCCCTCTTATTATGCTTTCTTCTCTTCTCTTTTGCTTTCATAGCCCTGAAAGGTTGCAAAGTGGCCACCCTCTTGTGCGTATTTCGGTAGCCCGGCGGAAGTCTAGTAGGGCCTTCTCTCCTAATGCTGGGCATGTATCTTCTTCAAAGTTAATTAATTATCCTTCGGAAGGGTATTACGTATCCTATTCCTTTTTTCCAACTGTGCATAAGCTGGCTGGGTGCTTCACGTGTCAACCATAAACTGTGGCTTGTAGTTGAATGGAAGAAGGTACTTGGCAATCTTTCGGTATGTTGTGCCAAGGCCCGTGATGGGTAATCCATTTTCGCCGTTCTCCTGATCCTTGGTCCATCATGACTTCGGGTGTTCCGATGCTGAGTGCCCCAGGATATTGCGGCCCTTGAACACGCACTTTGGGGAAACCGCCGAATACGACGTTTGCAACAGCGCCAAAATGCGGCCTTGGGGGTGGGCCCTTGAATACGGCTCTCGGATGTAAGCTTAATATAACCTTTCAAAAAACGCTTAGGTATAGCTGGTATAAGAGTTTTGAATACAGCATACGAAAGATATGAAGTGCTTCAAAAAGGTATCATTGATCTATTGATTTATCCTGTTTGTTTATAGGTCTTCCGTAGGGCTTGCGATCTATTCCCAAAACCAGACAGCGGTCCAGAATGGCTACGTATAGTCGCAGCTATCATATTACACAACATACCTAGGCGCTCCGCTACTATTATCAGGGTATATTCATATATTCATCTAATCGGAGGATTTCTACCTTTGTCATCGCCGAACCCATCTACCGTCCGTCTTGGCCATGGCCGGAGCAACGTTGCGTGCGTCACGTGCTTCTAGGTCCACCGTCGCAGGTCCTTTACGGCGTATCTATTACGGCGTATACTGCCCGCGGCTGCACTCCACTTCGGTTCGGCAACCAACATTAACCTAAGCCTCTTCACGCCTTATAAGTTGTTGGTATAGCTTAACACCATCATCGCTGCGCATTGCATATTGTGAGTTCGCTCCAGGGCCGAATCGCCAATGCGCTTCCTGCTCTCTCTCCTGCCCGCGTTTCTCCTGGGGCGAAACGAAACGTCGCCTTCTCGCACATCGTCACACGACGTTCGAGCCATCATGGAGGGCCAACTCGAGGATGTCTGCTACCTCACACCACCCATCAAGGACACACAGCAGCGCACCGAGTTCTTTCCCACCCATTGCCAGGTCAAGGCCTACCCGTCAGTGGGCGGCGTCGTCATCGGCCGCTTCACGGCCGTGCAGCTTAAGCAGTTGGGGCTTTCCAACATGAAGCCGGCGCCGCGCTCACACAACGAAACCGAGGAGGACGGGCTCGCCCTCGGAATGATGCGCCAGGGCGCCCATTGGTGGCCGACCTGGCAGTTTTACGTACGTCACTACGATCGCCTGAACGCGCAAATGCCGTATGGCTTCCACTTCCCACCACGCGTCTACGTAGGGTACCCGTCTTCCGGAAACGGCGTCTGGGTGTCCAAATTCTCAGAGGACAGGGTAGCCTACGCCGAGAACGACCCTGCCAAGGAATATTTGGAACGCATACCGGAGGACTTGGACGCCCACGCCAATATGGCCTTGAATGCCGACGAGAGGTGCGAGGTTCTCAAGTCGTTCCGTGCAAAGTTCTATGACACGGTCGAAGGGTGTGAAGAAATCCCGAAGACGCTCGAGGAAGGCTATCAGAGGGGTAAAAGGTATGAGCAGCTGCTGAACAAGATGGACGATGGTGACTATCAAGACAGGTGGTTGGAACATGGCATGGCGGGTATTAACTTGTAAGCTATTTGTAATGACAATTTTATTTAATAAGTTCTCGTTTTTGATACTTATATTTCGGACATAATCCTTTAATTTCTGCCTAGCGGCTTTAGACCTATATGCGCCTAGTTCTACCCTAGTTTGTTGCCATACTTTAACCTGACTTAATCCGGGTAGAATTCGACGCAACGTGTAGATAGCACAAGTGTGCAACTCTTACTTGGCTAATCTAAATAGACGAGGATGTCGTATCCATGTTTATATGGGAAGACATTGGTTAACCTTCCAGTCTTAATATATAATAAATCTTACATACATGGAAATGATCATTCACGTCTTTCTACGTTGTCGAGATATCATAGAGTGCTTAATAATTACGGCGGATGATCGAATGTTAAATTCCGGATGTATGGGAATCGAAAGGACTACGCATACGGACGCTCGGTTGGCTTTCGGTATCTGTGAAATCAAGACCCCGGTGGACATTACTTCTCAACCCCGCTTCATGATTAATTGATGAATTTGATAATTCGCCGCACCCACAATGAACGTACGGCTACAATGATGTCGCGCTTTCATCGCCAGCTAGTTCTATACCTTATCTTACCCTGGTAATCTGATAATATCACGGATCTCAGGGTGGCGGCTTACTAAAGGAATGGGTTCATCCAGTATAAGGCAATTCCCCGATATGTTACGCCCAGATCAGCCATAGCTCGGCAGAAACGAGGCGCAATACTCCGAGAGCGGAGAAACGGCAAGGTCCGGAGGTTGGGGGAGAAGGAATCTTGTTAGATCTCTGAAAAACACAAGTCTCGGCTTACGACCCTTATAAAACTCATGTCCAGTTCGGGAAGGCGCAACAATAGCGGTAAGTAAGGATTCACTGCAGTCCTTATGCCCGTGCACCTTTATTGTTGCTCCCTCAAGTATATGTACATAATCGGACGGACTGGTGGCAGGTGCTCCCTATAGGCACACATTTCCGGGTTATCTAATTACATCGATTACTACATACCCCCGGTACTTGCATCACCGCCGGCAGGTTAGAACCATGGAACCTTGCATCTTTCCGGCTGCAGGTTCATAGCGATCCCACGCTTCGCATGGCCTCAAGTCGAAGGATCGTCTCCTTGCCTACCTCCCTGCCTTTCTAGGTATTTAGGTAGTGACAGAGAAGATATGCGACAGGTATCAGCCAACCCTCTACGCTCCTTTACCTCCTCGACGCCGGTCGTGGTTGATAGGTAAAGACAGTGTAAGCACTTTGAACGCCGAGCTAAATGATCATAAATCAAACAATTTCGACCGAGTGCAACCATCTTGGTTGCTGCAAATGACAGATAGTACAGCTGAGCCACTTCGCTGCAGCACCTCTCCACGTGGTATATCCCGATTGCTTCACACAGCCATGCCGTTCTCCGTCACTTTCTGGCCTTTGCTGTCGTAGGATGCGACGCTGAAAGCCTCGAAGTCGTTCTTGTCCCGGAGATCCTCTTCGTTCACGTCCAGGCCTTCGAGAACGCCCTGCCCGGCCTTCGGCCAAGCTGGGGGGATTGATTCGACCGAAGACTCACGCTCTGCCTGGCCTGGGGCCTCGGTAGAGCTTTTCCTTTTTGGTTTGGCCTTCCCGCCCCCATCTGTACCGGTCGCATCTGGTGTCGAAACCACGCTGGTGAAATTGGTCGGGCCGCTGAGCTTGGCATCCGCTCGCGGGAGGGAGCCAGGTGTCGCAGGTCCTGCGGATTGTCCCTGTGCACCCCGTTTGGACATGCCCGGCTCTTGACCGGCGAAGATGGGGAGCTCCGGGTGTAGCTCTATGCTGTACATTAGGAGGTTGACGAGTTGAGCATGTGGCATGTTGGTGAAATATGCTCGCTTCTGTAAATGAGTTAGCACGATTGTACTGCTGGCATGCACTGCAGATCACGACTGACTTGATCTGCACCCTTGGCGGCCCAGCTGACACCCTTATGCTCCAAAAGCGTCTTCTTCCTGGCTAAGGCCTTTTCGCGCTTTGCGAGGCAGCGGCCACAGAACCATGAACGAGTCTCGTTACTAACGAAATCATCGTCGATGTATGGATCGTGGCACATCTGATGCCAGCAGAAATTGCAGCCGTCGCAGAAGACAATCTGGTTCATGTTAGGGCTGAGTCCTCTCGTGCACACCTTGCAAAGCGCCTGTTCTACGGTGCGCTTGCCGTAGTGCTTTCGCTTCTGGGCGCTTGCGGCATCTGTGGGGTTGAACTGTGTCGGTTTCTGTACCTGCCGCCCAGACTTGGTCATAGTGGCTGCGGCCCGCGCCTTTGCATCCCCTTCGCTGTCGGAGAGCTCGCTGAGGCTTGATGAGGCGTCGTCGTTTTCCTTGCTTCGTTTGCGCTTTGTGCCCCGTGGCGCCTTTCCTTTCTGCTTCGACGGAAGCGGTTTTGGT
The DNA here is from genome assembly GCA_022495065.1 of Xylaria telfairii. Lineage (NCBI taxonomy): Eukaryota > Fungi > Ascomycota > Sordariomycetes > Xylariales > Xylariaceae > Xylaria > Xylaria telfairii. The sequence continues at coordinate 252,982 of MU383888.1, forward strand.
GCAGCTAGCTTAGCCGGGGAAGGCTTCGCCGCCGGCGGAGCAGACACCGGCGCTGATGTCCGGAGCTGAAACGAGGCACGCATAGAACTGGAGGATGCTGGTTTCGGGGTTGGGGTTGGCATGGGCATGGTCAATGAAGTATTCATGTTCATGACGAGGCGTCTCTTAGCATCCTCGAACGCCGACTTCTCGATGCTTTTTGCAATAGACGAGGCTGACGATAGAGCTGCCGATAGGCTGCCCGGCTTGCTGTTGATGCGCGACAGGATCATTTGCGTGGCGGCCGAGAACTGTGGTACATAAGGCCTTTGTCCGGCGGAATCCGCCACGCTCGACGGCCGACTCGGCAATGGATTCGGCGTAGCTGGAGTGGCGGGAGTGGTGGGAGAGGCGGCGTCGGCTACGGTCACATCCCCATCTCGACGTGGCTTGGGATTATCTGGTTGATGCTCCATCTTGCCGCTGTGCGAGTCACGGCTCAACGAGTAATGTAAGTATCTATCGGTTGTTGTTCCAATCTGGGGATTGCTGGAGGCGCTAGAGCCGAGCCAACAAGCATATCGGAACCGGTTGCCACTTCGCGCAGTATAGGAATTGTAGGAATGTCCTGTTAGGATAATGGGAATGTGTGATGTTTGACCGGCTTTTTGAAGTGTAGAGAGGTGAATTGATCGCATCCATCGAATTGATGAAATGATGGAAGGTGTACTGCACAGAAAGTGCAGGTGGAGGTGCAGCACGTGATTTCCACGTGATCTGCCACGTTAGCTTCTGCAACCCTGTCTATAGCTTGTGAATGAATAGCTAACTAGGTAGTATACCTGGGTACGCAGCAATCAATCCAATTATAACAATTGAAAAGTATAGAATACTTGCTAGTTATGGGTCCACCGGGAAAAACTAGTGAAGTTGTCAATCTGTCAGCTTGTCAAGCCCTACACCGAATCATGTTAAAGAGGCTCGGCCAATCGCGGTAAGCTGATTTAGCTTCCATGCCTACGGTTTATTGAATGTCCTGATCCCTTCGAGCATTTAATTGACATAGGTGGTGTATTTATTATGCACAGTAATTGCTGCCCTATCCGGCTCCCTGGAATGCCGAGGCTTGTTGTTGATGAAAGAAACCCAGGCGAGTTGCCGGTATATCCAGAAACAATGGGGACAACCCAAGGCGGTTAAATACAGTGCGAGTGTAATTACCGAGTACACTATTCCAGGCTTAGTTTATTTGATCTGCTAAACCTTATTCCAACGTCGGATGATGACATCCGCCAGCCAACACGCACAAGATGTTCAATACAGACTCTGGATTGCAGCATCATGCTATGCCTTTACCCCCTCGTCTGCTGGATGATTACTAGCAGTATTGCATGTCTAAGAAGAGGCGGTTGGGATGCGTGGCCTTCGGGCACCATGATCTTAAGATGGTTGATGACTTATCAGATAAACACTAGCCTCGAAATAAGCATCATACTAGTGCGGTTCTTTATCGTAGCGTTATCCGGTAACTTCTTGCAATGGGACTAGACAGTGCCTGCATGAGCCATGCCTTCTGCAATCGACTCAATTGTACCCCTAACCTGAACGCGGCAACAGACTGCTTAGAACAACCTTATGCCGCAGCAAATAGATAGACGTTGTGGGCTTTAGCTGGCTATGTTGAGACGCGAAACAAAATAAGAGCCCGTTAGATCAGCGCAAACCTGGCTACCGATGAATTAACAGTATTCCCATTGTAACATGCCTATTTATTGAGAACCCTGTAAGTGAGCTGGGGTGGGTGGGTGGCAACTAGGGGCCGGGCCCTCAAAACACCCCCTTTTTTCTTTCCGTCAAGGCTGCATATGTATTTATTCCTACAAAAGACCCTTAGGAGCTATATATATCGCCAATGTAACACATCAGCGTTTCAATTTCTTGCTGACCGACGAGACTAAACCATGCAGAGGACGCTTAGAGTCCGCCACGGGTCCATGCCCGGGACTAACGGGTGCATCAACCCGATGCGGAGTTGGGGACTTGTCGCCTGTGGATCCGGAGCTACTCAGGCCAGGCGGTGCTAATCAAAGGGCCAGCGGCGGGTTTTTCTTCGCCAGATCCCCAATGTCTTTCCAGTGCCAGTGTAAACTCGTGTTATGGCCGAATCTCTTATCATCGCACTCAATACTGCATTGCACTCGTTTTCGTTCGTATTTAGAAGAGGCACCAGCTATGGATTCTATATAAGGTGTACAGATCTTAACACGATTACTGAACAGTAACGAGGGTCGTAAGGCGGAGCTTAGCCATCCAACTTGTTCTCCTACTTTTGTGACGAAGTCTGGTAGTCCGGATACTGTCACAAAAAGCCCAGGAGCCCACATCAATGAGGCTTCTAGGCTCATACGACAAGGGTCGTTTACTATGATATGTAAACGTTAGCTAGGAATGACGGCAATTATGGCATTGGCGTTGGAGGGAAATTTACAAAATAGTGTCTTCTCGCGTGCTGTGCTCTTCAATGTCTCTTGAATCAGTTAGAGAGTCTGCAATCCCGTCAATGGCCACATCTGTCTCATGTACTGCCGGCATATGAGAGCTCGTGCATGTGTGCGGGTTCCTGTCAGTGTGATACAATCAGCGATAGCTTCAGAACAGGGTTTATCAAAGCGCTGTTGGCGGAAATAATCCATGATATCCTAGTTGACCGCAAAAGGGGGCTCCAATTCATCTGGAGACTTTATTCGGTTAACATGTTTGGTTGGCAAGGTCGCGTGTAAATGTGCCCTCCTAATCTCAAGCGAAAAATTCTCCTTGGTTTCAGTAGTAATGATTTCTCGATAAAGTCGTGTAAGAATCCACATATGGCCAGGATCTTGAACGATGAGCCTCGTATATTCTTCCAACCGCGGAAGTGCTAGCTCATGTTCGTCTGAATCTTCATCCTTGCTTAGGCATTCAGGGTTAGTCTGTAGCGGCTCTGAATGGAACGCCGCATCGTTTGATTCATCGTTAGATGCTGGCCAGCGGCCTATTATCTCCGTAGGCCTTCGTCCGCGCGTAGGAATCGTTTCAGGATCTGAGTCTCTGGCCCCGCTACAAGGATCTCTGACAGCATTCGCCCTCGCTCTAGAAGCCATGACCTTAGCTATTCGCTCTTTATTACAGTGTGTTTCCTGATTAAGGCAATTCGAGATCCACGTAGAAACGAGCGTTGAAAATATCTGACTTCCAAGGCTAGTAACGTAGCCCCCTTGCCTATGGATAAAGACCATTACAACACGCTCACCTGGGGTTTGATTACGGTGGCCAATGTTCGAGTGCAAAGGTTTTCAACAGCGAAGGTAGAAAATGCGATAATTTGTCAATGATCTGCGCACTGAGCTGATTCCCTCCAATTTCCGGGGAGAGGTCATCGACAATTACGTCGGTGTACTTTTCCGTGAATGCAACCTCCTGATCCGCAACTTCACAGTATACTATAGAAACGCTCTCGCTGTCGCCAATATCGTGGCTGCTGCCAGTATAAATTGTAATTGTGTTATATTACATGTGTATTGTGATAATGACGACCATTACCCGATAAAGCTCTGTAATATCTAGAATTGTAGGAACTTTCGCCAGGAGCTTGATCATCGCGGTCAGAGTGCTCTGAGCCATCGTAATCTCCTGTAATGGGTGTCCTTAAGCCATTGCTAGGTCGGTTACTACTCATATCGGTAGATGAGAAATATGAGAAATCTCAACGGTTTTGAAGGATACAGGTTACGAGATAGCATGTGATCGGCACGGAGCAACCGCCTTATGTTTTGAGTTGCGTATTTCTGCCCCTAAATTATACCCTGCCCCCGCATTCCGCTTTCTAGGTACTATATAACACACCTTATCAGTTGGACTTTTGTATAAAACCGTGTAGTGCCAAGCTAGTTGTCCCTAAAATGGAAAGCTTTGCCGGCGAAGCTCCCGTTTTAAATACGCTGTAAATCAAAATGCAAGGCACTTTAATTTAAATTTTTATAGCTAACTCGATAACCCGCATAAAGCGATATGCTATTATATAGTAGATCAATAGGCTTTAAACAAAAAGCTGCAGACACTTTTAGAGTTTAAGGGGGTTTCTGTTACACGGACCAAGCCAGGTGCCTACGCCTGCCAGCCTTCCGTCCAGACATACAGCCTTCCGGCAAGACACGCAGCCTTAAAGAGCCGCAACTATTGGTCGGCGAGTATCACGGGACTAGTAAGAGTCATAGAAGCCTCGTATCGCGGACTAGATCTAAAACAGCCAAAAAAAAGGTAATAGATAGATACTTAAAGCGCCAGCCTTCCGGCTGTCTATAAATACGAGGCGTAGGTCGAGGTTGCATCGAGGACTAGATTTAGAAGGCATAGACCCTTTAGACCTAAAGAGAATTATTAGTTAAATAGAACACTGTTCCAAGCCCTTATTACATACGCCCTTGTTATAGTTTCGGATATGAATTTCCTAAGCTCCGCCTTCCCTCGCACTTAATTATCATTGCTAATACGTGCTCGGGAAAGCAAAGCTTTCCAATAAAGTCCCAGAATTTTCTTTGTAGGTTTTAAAATCGATACGCACCAACACTATTAATTAACTATAAGATATAATTATACCAAAGACTAAAATAAGCAACGATTAGCTGGGAAGATGGGATTTCAAAATGTGATAAATGTTTGAATGGAGTTGTACTACATATTTCCAAGGCAGTAAGTAGTACGTGCCTACAAGTGGTGGACATACAGTTTGTTTCCTATATGCCACACTAAAAGGAAGGGAAAGAAGGGAGGAATTGGAAGGGTGGAAGCCACCTATATACCCCTTTGCACGAAGGGGTCTGCAGGTAGCCCCTAGCCGTACCCCTTCGTACCAAGGGGTCGTAAGTGCCCCCTGGCTGCCCTGGCTGCCTAATCGCGTACGATTATTGTCCCAACAATAAATGTATTAGGTGCAGCGCACCAGCACCATTCCCAAGTCCAAACAAGTTAGACTGGGCAAGTAAATGAAGCTTGCGTGTTGCAGTTCAATTAACAATCGATTGAAATATAAGTGACAATTCTTGCTCCAATCTGGACTACAGCCACAGTAGTTGTACTATTCTGTCAGTAGGTTTAGATAGGTGTAGCGCTGCTTTTACCTCTTCAGCCGCACTGGGCTCACCTTTCTAGATTCGCGGCGTCGGAATTACCACAAATTCGCGGAGTTTTCCCTAGTTAACTGGGGACTAGGAAGAAGCCTGCTATAGATACAGGGCAATTCGGGGTAATGTATGTGCATGGATGATGTGACCTTCGCCCTGTTGCCCCGCCTTTCAGCTGAAAGTCATAGGAATGTCTTAGTTTCAATCCACCTACACTAATTGGCGAACCAGGTTGTCAATGTTTTCTGCAGCGAGACACGGTGTTTCATCATTTAACCAATTATATGTGTAGTGAATTCATAGTGTAAACATAGGACTTCATAGGCGGCAGCGTAAAATGCACCCATGCCACAGATGATGTTTTAGGCGGACCACGGGATTGGGTGTATGGCTTAACTGTAGTAGCTTTCATTTTTAGCGGCCCGCAATTCAATTGTTCAATTTGGATCGAAGACTCAGTCTATTTGGGATCGCACGCAGCATAGTCAAGGGAGAATGCAGGACAATTTGCTTCATTACATTTTCAAGGATTTGGTAGTTGCTTATCGGCATATATCTATTTGCCTATACGTCTAAGAAACAATTGATATACAGGCTGTGTTCAACCATCCATTTGAATCAGTCTCGCGCTTTCTCAACGCTGGAGCACATATAATAGAGAGTAAAGAACGACAAGCGAACTCGAAATAGAACGAAATATGTGATTATGATATGGCAAATAATATAGGAACAATGAGAGAAAGAGGCGAAATCTGCGCCCCGTTCCGGAAATTTATATGCTCCTTACGGGATCGAACATTTCCTGCACTCTCGGTGTTGATGCTATGCTGGCTGGGTCTTTGCTTGCCCCCACCTCCGGATCGACCGAGCCTAGAACGTCTGTTAGTTCGTGATTACATGCACAATTCTGCAGCGTTCGTCAACCTACCCGCACCCTTTGCTCTATGTGCCTTGAACACTTGAGGCATGCGCCATTGGATTGCCTTCTCTAGATCATCATTGGGACAGGGGATTTCCTCCTGCTTGAGTCGTTCTTTCACATTATTCATCAGACTTTGCTGTTGTTGAGCTGGGACATCTCGCCACGACGATTTTGTGCCAATACTGGGAGCTTCTTCTGTAGTTATTATCTAAGAATATGAGTAATTTCACCAACACAGGTAAATGAGGGCTTTTTACCAGAAACCTTTTCCATTGAATATTAGTGTATTGCAGCACTTCTTGCACTTGACCGGCTGGCGATTTTGTGGTTATCTTAATCGTGGTTTCAGCCATCTCGATTATTCATGGGAAATTAAAGAAAGGGTGGCGAGTGATTGAAAAAGGATGAGTGAAAGGGGATGTTAACCGCTAAACAAATGTTTGAGCTGAGCCTGACACAGGTCAGCAACTGATAGATCTGTCCGTTATTCCTAAACATACACCTGTTGTTTTAGGCCGGTGGGCGGATAAGTTGGAAGGGGAGAATGAGTCAGATGGGTCGGATAGGGCGGATCAGTTGGACAGGCTGGGACAGCTACCTACGTCACCGGAGGCCTCCATCCTAAGTACCTGTACAATAGACTCCACAAACGATGCTGCATGGTATTACACAGTGAGCCACTTCTCCTAGCCACCGAACGGTGAAGGTATTTATAGGTTAAATCTGTCTGAAGCGATATTAGGATCAATTTACACCGTTATCCTTTTATTATTTCTACCTAACATAACTTATTGCACTTCAGCACTAGCAACATCTGACGTAGAAAGGTACAGTGCAGAATGGCATGGTGCGTTGTGATTTTCGTTCAAATGACGATGTCAGTCCAATACCTAGGTCCCCGGTGAAGGTATAAAGTTGGCAAGTTGTTCAGCTTTACAAAAATACCGTAGGCCTGTAAAGCTTGTATATGTCCATATATGTCCATACTAATAGATGAGCAGCGCACATTTATATGTACCTACCCGCCTATAGAACCTAGAAATACCTAGCTGCTAACACTCCGTACCTACATGTAGGTAGCAATGAGAGTTGTTAGTATAGCTTCGTATCCAAGGTGGTGGTACTATGCAGCGGGGAAGCCGTACAGCTACACCGACGTTGTACAGGCTGTACCTAGGTGTCTCGATACAACAGAGCTGACGTACAGGTGGGAGCAATACAACCAATGTTGGCCCTACACTGGATGTGGGGTAGCTATTGAGGTGGGTGCCACGCTATCAAAGGATTTCAAGGTAGAAGAATGGAATGTATACTCAGGGTAGGTAGTGAGTGCATGGTTGATACCTAAGCTAAGTTATAGTGGTTACCTGGTCGGCATTCCGACAAGTTCTTTCCACCTTTGCCACTCGACTCGATCGTCGAAACCCTCCCGGCTATCAATCCGCCATTCTATCATACAAGCAGCCTGTTTAGGACAACGAACAGAAACATGAGCGAGGATATTCCCGCAATGCATAGTGAGTAGTGAACTACTCCTTTCCCTAGTAAACTCTAAGTTTATCCTCCAGCTTTAATCCAGATATCTACTTCCATAGTTATATCATCTTCCCACTTTTCTTATCCTCTTATGCCGACCGCGCTCAATGCTATGCCGGAAACTGATCAGCCATCATGTTGTAGCTCCCCCTGACCTCCCCTACTACCACGCTGTGAAGCATAGATACCTTCACGCGATGGCCAACAATCGCAATGCCCCTGAGCCCATTCGCGCGAAGATCCTCCGCCTTCAGTCGATAACGAACTACCTTGCCTCGTGCGAAACTATGGCGGCGAAGGTCCGCGTCCTTCTTCATTTTGGACACCAGAGGGACCTCGTCGACCTTGCACTCTTGTCTCCATTTGAATCCATGCAAGAACTCGTGCAGGGATTGGAAGTATTATTCCCCGGAGGCAAGCGCCTTTTGGCCCAGGAGGAAGACTACTTTGACAACAGCCTCAACATCGAAATCCAAGAGAGCTTGCCAAAAGTGAGAGCAGTATGACCGTCTAATTCCACTAACTATGGGTTATAAACGCTCACCAGCTATTACTGTCTAGTTCATGCCGTATTCTTCTGTCCATTGTGCTGCTAGGCTGGACTCAAACAAAGGAGAGAGCGTCCCAGTGACGGTTGATGATACCCTTGGATCCGAGTCCGTCTCGAGCCAGAGTGATGAGTTGGCAGAGACAACCGATCCAACCGAATTGGAGCCCTTCCCCGGCGAACTGGCACAAGAAGAAGAGCGAGACATGATTCAAGATAAAGAGGATGGTGGCGATAATGACCCTATCTTCGATCACGGCCTCAATCTGCCGTGTGCAACAAACTCAGAGCCAGGGGAGATCCTGTATTGCGTTGGAGGAGCATCGCTTACTGCTCATGAGAACGCCCCAAGACCTTTCGTCAGTAACGGTGGTCGGCCGGGAAATGTCTCTGGCTCTGAACACGAACATGGCATCTCTATCCGGCAGAACTACGCACCCTGGGAAGGGCCCCCAAGCAACCGCCTCAGTGTTATCGATAAGGTCAACATACAGGTCGAGGAGACCAAGTTCCACTGCCTCACGCAGGGTTACGCCGGAGGAACCAGCAGCCATCTTCGTATTCATCTGGGCCGCAACAAGGCCATCAGCCGCTGGCATCCTGGCTCGAAGATCAAGTATAGCATCGACTACGACTCATTTCTATCTGGGGCGCGTAGCCGAGATGATGCCGACTACGCTCTGAAGTGTCTCCAAAACGCGCTTGAAGTATGGAACTGTCTCGATGTTGATATTCACTTCGAGTTTGTGGAGCCGCACACAAGCCCGATTGTCTTCTAACTGACGTACATGTCCGAGCCATGGTGGGTGTCGTACGATCATCGTGACGGCGTGCAGGCAATGTCCTTCTTTCCGATTGAGGCAGCACAAAGCAGCATTCCCCGTGAAGTCTACATCTTTAGTGCTGCATTTGACACCGAACTCCGTCTGTACATGACGAATACTTTCCTTCATGAGGTTGCCCATATCCTAGGGGGACGACACGAGGATCCAAAGGGGAAAGAGCGGAACGATCCGTCTGTTCAACTGGGCCGCCCAAACGCTCTATCGGTCTTGGTCAGCGGCCGACACCCGCGTGACATTTCGGTCCATTGGCAGGATATCAGGTGGTTCCACCACTTCATGAGATATCGCGAGGGGCACAAAATCAACGGCTTGCCTATCCGTAACATTGCTCCATAGGAGGGGCTATGCTATGTGTTAGGGAAGTTGAGAATGGCGTGGACGTTGGTCCCCTCTCTGACGTGGTGCTCAATACTATCACCAGATAGACAAGGTCAGCCACCGGGAGGAAAAGGGATGGATTAGGGACCAATATCCATAAATGATACATCACCACGGAGAGAGACAAACTAGACGAACTACAAAACGTTGCAGGTGAAATTAAGTGAGAGATAGATGGATTGAACTGCATATGTGTATAAAAAATGAATTTTATACCTATGTATATAAAAAGTGAATTTTAATACTTGAACTTTATCCCTTTTGTTTTCTCGCTCTCTTCAGCTTATAGATCTTCTTGTTGATTTCATCCTCCTGTGTGGCGAGCGCCGCGGACGCAGCCCACATGGTCTCACCGGCAGCCGTGTCAAGCAGCATGGTGTTGCGGTCCTTAATCTCCGCTTTCTCGCCACTTTTCCACGTAGTTAGCGCCCCGATGCCACACTCCCACGCGGTCACCGCCTCCTCGTCGTTCACCGCGCACGCCACCGCTGCCGGGTCGTGCACCTCGAGCTGCCCCGCATCGTCGCGCGTCACCAGCCCGTACCTCAGGCGCCCGAGATTTGGCTCGCGCAAAAATACCAGCGTGTACTCCCCGGGTAGAGAGGGGTCGGGCGCTTGGATCCGCAACAGCTTATCGGAGCCAAAGAAATTACGATCTGTCGCGGCGGGGCCAAAAGCCTCGGGTGGAAGGGGGGAGGACAGGGCATATCGGGACTGTTTGGGTTAATTAACTTGGGCTTCCTTGAAGACGTAGATATACATCGGCGCCGATTTCCTACTTACCTCGACGTTTCCTGTGGCCGTCATCAGAGGAAAGACCAACGGCCAACGGTCGATTACCACACCTGGGGATGTAAGGATATACTCGTTGCTCATAAACTTTTCGATGCGTGCCATGGACTTATAAAACTCGTCGAGTGACCCCCACGCGTCGTGGTACGGCAGGGCAACAAGTTTGGCAAAGATACGGTTGGGGTCTTTGCTGGAGTACACATCCTTGTAAGAGCTCGGGTGCAACAATACGGCGAGCGTTTGGAGATCGAGATCCTCGAGGCTCAGCGTGGCGAGGGGGCGGTTACATAGTGCGCCGGCTGCGTGCCTCAGCTGCGACGCTGCGGCGTCGACTTCGTGGGCCAGTAGCGTCATCCACACCACCTGGCGGATGCGCACCTTTGTCGGTGCTGTGGGGGTCGCTGGCTGGATGCGGACCATGCCTCGTTCTGTTCTTTTTCATCTTTCCTCCCTACTCGATTTCACGAGTCAGCTCTTCCACAGCTCTAAAAAGTTGGCGCGGGTAATAAACTTGGCAATGCAGCCATCTGCTACTCTAGCAACCTCCTTCCAGCCCACGCCAAGGTTGTCCCAGATGATCAATTCCTTTATGCCGCCCGTCACATCCAGGATGCGGGCCACGTGCTTCGGCGTGACCGCACCGATAAGCGAGAGTTCCAGCGTCTCCAGGGGGTTAGGCTTCCCGGTTGAGAGTTTTGCGTTATGGGCGGCGATACCTTGAACAAGGTTGACAACCTGATCACCCGACAAGGCGCTAAACTTATTCAGCCCCAGATTCGTAACACACTCTTCCTTGTGTGTCAGGGCAGCCAGGAGCACCATCACGGCGCCCGAGCATTCGGCCACAAACCGCTCAGGATGTTCCTGTATGTGGCGCCTCAAGAGATCGATCATCGCTTCTCCTTCCTGGCTAGCTAGCTTCCTGCTAGGACAGAACATGAGCAGGTCCTTGTCAAACGATCCCGACTCCCTTTTGCGCTTCTTCGATGCGGGTGCTTCCGCATCGTTCTCGTTCTCGTTCCTTTCTTCCTCGCTGTTCTGCTCCTCGTCGCGCGGAAACGAAGCCCACACCTCCTGGAGCGCCTCCTTCGACATAACAGGTGCGATCTCGCCAGTCTCATAGTGCCACACCTCATCGAGCTCGGGGTCTTTGCAATGCAGTCCAAACGCCCTCAGCCACTGGTGCGCGGAAATCGGCTGGGTATGGCTGATCTTCGCCGTCCTCCGTATCCACTTCACCGTCCTTCGTATCCGGCGTCTTCTCCGGCAGTATGAAGGCGTAGGTGTAGGTGTCTTCGCTCAAGTCAAAGACCGTACATCCTAGCTACTACATAATACCATCGTCGCCCTAGTCGGGGACCCAGCCCCGCCGCTGTGGGTAAACCCTGCATAGGTACGAAGAGTCCCAATTTGAGGAGACCATGCTGAGGAATAGACATGTGTTTGCGGCGGGGAACATTACGACGGATTCATAAAGTTCTTGTGTAAGTCTCTCGAGTCTTTTTCCAGCATTTCTCTCCTAAAATTTTCGGAATCCTTGGGAATTTTTGTAAGCTCCAGTGCACATCGAAATCGTTCCTTACCGACATCCCAGGTCAACTCGCGATCGGGAACTGTCTCTGCCCAAGACAATTCAAGGCTAATGTACCTACGGCTATGACGGAGATACTTCAGCACCCTTCTCGCAACTGTATCAAGCGTCCGCAACAACTTTCGATCTCCAAGTTGCCTACAACGGAAGGCATGGCCAACCAAAGGGGACATGGGAACGCCGCCTACCTTCCAACATATCGCGGCCAGGAGTGGCAGATGTCAGATAAAGGATAGCCAGGACGCGGCGTTTCCCCCTGACCATCCCGACGATGAATAGTGGGTGCATGAGACCCATGCTGGTTATTGACAAGTCTAGTGAGAAAGTAGAACAGAATAAAGACGGAAAAGATGAAGAAAGAGGCAGAGAAAAATTTTGGGAGCCGTCAATATAGGAGAAGCGTGACGGTAGGCAAGCAAGGAAGGCAAGACGCAGGTGGCGTTGTCGACATGTCTTGACGGTGGACCCAATCAGCTTGGAAGCCACGTCGAGGGTGGGCTAGGACATTACACCGAACTATGTCATCAATTCACGTCTGGCGGCCCAGAAACAAATTTTACCATTAGTCACCCCATTCTTTTAACCCCGGCGAGAGCCTAAAATATGCTAAAGACACAGTCTAGGTACGTTAAGATGTTTAACGCGGCGGTTGGTGTGACTAGCAGCGGTAATATGATGTTATAGAACACGGTAGCCCTATTTGAGACAGGTGATTACTTACAGCGTGTTACGGTACGTATGAGTAGCGAATGGACGAGTTTCCCGCTTGGCAACGTTCTAACTATCCCTATAGTGTTGTGATTTGGGCTGCAGTTCTGTTCCATGATATAGCGACTAGTATGCTTCTTGAATTACTCTTTTTATACGCCTACAATCTAGGTAGTCTTACTGCTGAAACTGAAAAATTGCTCTTGAAACTCCCGCCAGTACCACCGCTGAGTAAACGGCGACTATCATATTTAATTCGCAACAGAGTAACCATGAACCGTTTCTACCGATGATAATAAAGCTGGTAGTGATTTGAGCTAGATAGCAACACTAAATCACCTAGCAACTGAATCCATTGTGCTCCGCATGGTGCCGGAGATAAAGTCATCCTTCCCGCCCGTGATCATATTGGCCATGACATTGGCCTTAGTGACTACTTGACATATTGCTCTTTCCCGACGTAGTAGCATAATGGCCAGGATATATTCAAACCCCTGACACAATTCACTCACTCAGAAGTAGAATTTGCACCCGTCTCCTCGACGCCTAGCTCCGTCGGATAGCCATAATCGTTGTCCCCGTCACTGGGAGTTCAACAAGAATTAGAACACAAATAACAACGTGCTTGCAGCAGACTTATAACACATACCTCCAAAATTGGGCACCGACAGCAGTAAGATCCTCGGTTTGCGTCTCCTTGTTTCTCAGCGTCCTGGTCCTGTGAGTGGGACCACTGGCCCTGCGGTATTCAGACTTTGTCGGCTCAGGGACCGACGAGTTTGAATAGGTGGATGAGGAATTGCTCGGAGGCCTTCGCTATATTAGATCTACACCCGCGCCCAGCGATACTACTTACATTGTATGTTGGCAATCTGATCGACTATAGATGGGAGATGAAAGTTCTTAGGCGTGAGTATCAGAGTGCTGGCAAACTTGTATTTGACAGTCGAAGTATTATTATCATCGATGGAGAGAAACTGTTAAATTCCAAACTCGGGGAATGTTCTCCCATTTATATAATCGCATTGAGGCCATCTCAAACCATAGCGGTTTCGGTGAAAAGGTCCGAGAGGCTCTTGCATCCGGTCAGAAAGAAGAGAGCAGTGTGCGCATCGCGATGCGAGTGGCTGGAAATTGGCATGGCACGGAAAGGTGTTCAGGTACATAGATATATGAGGGAAGGGTATTCTCCGGGTCCTATGGCGATTCGCTGGAAATTGGTATCTCTTTATTCCTCATGCGATTGGCCGGAAATTGGCGTTCTACTAGGTATCTAATCTTTCCTATTCGCCAGAAATTGGCGTTGTGGGGGGAGGGGGGCGGAGTTGCTGCAGCCTTGGTTACGCGAGACAAGCGACCCTTCGTCAGCCCGAGCCAAGCAAAGACTCTATCTCTATTTTCACTAAGTAGAATATATACCACCTCATATTCCCTAACTTGAAATCAAGCTTCTATATCATTCATCACTCAATTTTGATATATATCAGCGGTTCAACCTACCCTCCCCCACACTTCATCAACTGCCCTTCAGGTTATATAGCACCCTATCCAGATCTTCTTTTGCATTTCTCCGGCCCCAAGCCATAGCTAGTTAGTACACTACCATGTCGACAACACCCGCCCTCATGTCCGAAGCTGGTCAGACAAAACCAGACTTCTCACTTTTCGAACAGTACCAATCCAAGTTCCGAGAACTCTATCTTGAACAAAACAAGAGTTTGGCCCAAGTAAAGGTAGAAATGGAGACGTCTTATGGGTTTCCAGCAACCGAGTAAGTGGACGCAAGCCAGCGTACCAAATAATTGTAATCATACAATGCTGATTCATGACTCCGGTGTAGTACCAAGATCTATGAGTACGGCCTACGTCATTTGAGATTCATCAAGAAATTGCCAATTAAAGGGTGGATTGAAGTTGAAGTCTGTGCCAAGAAGAGAAAAGAGAGAGAGGGAAAGGATACAGAGGTCTACTTGAGTGGTATCAAACACCCTTGGGACAAGATCCGAAGAAGGATTTCAAGGCACAAGAACGAAGAACAAGTGCGAAAGCGAATATGCAGCAGTGAGTGTCTTCGATATTGTTGTCTCTCTTTTAGTACTAATGCCGTATAGGATCAACGCCTGATTGTCCAGAGGGGGTGGTTTTGAAGACACCACCACTATCACCGCGCCTGATAGTTGCTACCTTACCACCTAACTTCACTCAAACCCCGACACCCCCTTTGACAATATCGACATCCGGTTTAGGAATTTACTCTATCAACATACGGCCTAGTACTAGTTTTCAACTTGAGTTATCATCGAATAAAGTTTGGGCCCGAATGCTATCTAATCCTAGTTCGACGGCATATTTCCTGTCTACAGTACCGTCTAATCAACTAATGGATCCGTTAAGGCAGACTAGTACGTATTCGCCTATGATGAATTAATTATCTAACTATTCAAGAACTAATGATACTTTTAGTTAGTGATAGCCTTCCAGCGTTCCACAGCAAACAGTCATACGAAATTGATGTACTGAGCTTTCGCTCACAGTCCCAACGTCCGCATAATTTTACCCCTGCTTCCCAACCTGATCTAGGAGTCGGCATTGAGGGCCCCTATGTTAGCTTGGATACACAGGCTCAGACAGAATCCATGGAAGTCCTTGGAAAGCTTTGCATAATGCTTGCTAATGGCGATACGTCGCAGATCGCTGACCCAACAGAACTGCTCACCTGGATTGGGATGAATACCAATAAGCAGGTATTGAAAGCATTCTTCGCTCTCGAGCTCCCAGCCGTGGCTGCCACGTGGAGCCGGCTCATACATCTCTCAAGAGATTTTGACTCTGGGGACGCATTTCAGACACTAGTGGAAGCCGGCCTCGAAACCCACGATGGAGAATGGATTCGGCAACATGCTGCGGTTCTAATCCGTGCAATGGCGGAATTTGGATCAAAAAGAATTGGGGGAATAGCCCAGCGTCTACTTTCCCGTGAAAGCCACAAAATCTTTCCATATACGAATACGAGGGATATAGAGCATTCAATATGGGATATTATTGAGCATCAAGATGTTGAGATGATGTCAATGTTCTCGGGTGCTGGAATAAATCTGTGGAACATCAACTCCATCGTATATTCTACACTAGTTTCGAATCGAAGTGTCAGTCTCCACCCAAAATTTACATACAACACACACACAAATTTAGGGTACACACCGACACTTACTTTCTTCAACTACAACACCACGTAAACCAGCCTTCAAACTTGTTGAAAATCGCGTTTTTTATCTGTAATCGCTTTATTTTATTAAACTAGTGCTTCTGCCACTTAAACTGCGTTTTCGGTGTAAAAATCGGGCCGTTAGCACCTAAATAGCGTTTTTTCGTACGGAATCGCGTTTTTTGAACCCAATCGCGTTTTTCGATCCTAATCGCTTTATTCGTACAGAATCGCCTTATTCGTACAGAATCGCGTTTTTTAATACTAATCGCTTTATTTGTATAAAATTGCCTTATTCGATCCCAACTGCGTTTTTTAGTGCCAATCGCGTTTTTTGATCCCAACTGCGTTTTTCGTTGCCAACTACGTTTTCGGTGCCAATCGCGTTTTTTGATCCCAACTGCGTTTTTCGTTGCCAACTGCGTTTTTCGGTGCCAATCGCGTTTTTCGATCCCAACTGCGTTTTTCGTTGCCAACTGCGTTTTCGGTGCCAATCGCGTTTTTCGATCCCAACTGCGTTTTTCGTTGCCAACTACGTTTTCGGTGCCAATCGCGTTTTTCGATCCCAACTGCGTTTTTCGTTGCCAACTGCGTTTTTCGGTACTAATCGCGTTTTTTAATCCTAATCGCCTTATTCGTACAGAATTGCCTTATTTGATCAAAACCACACGTTAGCTAATTCTACTACTTTTTGCCTCAAAACATACCACCCATTTAAATCAATTAATCCGTTGCCTCCTCTGCTTTTAACATAACTACTAACAACAGATTAACAAACCTCTAGTAATTTAACCTATTAATTATAATTATTAAAAAAAATTAGTCCACTACTAAAATTGTTGTTTAGCTTAACTATAACAAGCAAACTATATAACGTTATAAATAATAATACTAGTTATAAAATACTATAAACTAGTTTAAAAAATCTCGAAGTTTATATAATATAATAAAGTTATTCCTTTAAGCTTTAAATACTTTAATTAAAAAACTAAAAATATACTTTAATTTATATTTTAATAAAATATAATAATTTTTAGTTATTTGTTATAACATATATATAGCTATAAATATAATCTTAAAAAATTTAAAAAAATATAAATAATTACAAAAAAAAATAAAAATAAAAACAGCATAGTAAAACTTAACTAAATAAATATACTACTTATATTAAATTATTAACTTCTTTTTTATTTTTTTTATTTTTATTAATAAATTTAATATTAATAAATAAAATATAAACCGCTATTATAACTAAGTTTTAAAAAGCTATACGCCTTTTATATTAAAAATATTAAAATAAAAAAATTAATTTAATATATTACTAGCTATTATAATAAATAATATACTTAATAAAATAACTTTTATATATTAAAAGTTTATAAATAAAAAAAACTTTAAAATATAAATCCGTAAAAAAGTTTTACTACTTATAAACTTATTCTTAAAACTTAAATTAATATTAATAATAAATAATACTAGTTTTTATTACTTTAAAAATATATATAACTTAATTATAAATATTAAAATTAAACTATAATATATTATAGCTAGCCACAGGCTGCCTTAAGCCACTAGATCTAGCCTATATAAGCCTACTACTTTTAGATGTGCTCTGCACACTTTTTATCCTTTTTACAAGCTTTAGTCTAGTTTACTACTTATTATCCCTAAGGTTAATATATTATTGTACTTAATTTAACAACTTTTTTACTTGTAATAATTTTAAAGTTTTAACCCTAAGGTTACCTATAACCTTTATTTTATAATAACACTACAACATATAACAAAAACCCCTGCTACTATAAACAAACAACTTATAAATAAAGCTTAAAGCAAACATAAAACCTTACTAGAAAAAAAACAATAACTAGATTTTATTTAAAAACTAAAACCCTTATAAATCTTAGCTTTAAGAACTACTAGAAGATTTTCTACAGCTCCTGTAGACCTTAAAATTTTAAACATAAAATACAAATAAATTTAAAAACAAATCCAGAAAATCAAAGAATTTTAAAAATAAACCGGAGCTTTATTTTTAAATTATTACTACTTTTAAAACAAACGCGTACTTAGACTAGATTTTAAAAAAAAACAACCTACTAAAGAAAGCTCCTTTAAAAAAAAAACGCAAGAATTAAGAGAAAAGCGCTTTTTTTATCGCACAGGGCATTTTAAAAACCCTAAAACCTCTCGCAGACTTTTAAAAAAACCCAGCGAACTAGAAAATAATTTATTTTTATTAAACTTTATTAAACTAAACCGAGGACTTTATAAACCGCTACTAATACACAAATATTATCAGTATAAAAAAAAATCGGATTAAAATAATAATTTAAACTTTAACAAGCTTTTAAATTTTAAATACCCCTACTTAACTATAGATTTTATCTACAATAAATAAAATAAATAACTATAAAAATTACAGTTTATATTTTTTAATTTTTTATAAAAATTTTAAAAAACTGCGTAAAAAATTATTTATATAATTAATAAAATAAATTAACTTTATAAAAATATATATTAAAACCTTTTTATTAAATTAATACCCGTAAATTATACTTAATATATAAATAATTAAAATATTTTTACTACATAATTTAAAATAATAATTTATTAATTAGTTTATTTAAAAACTAATATTAATAAATAATTTAAAAAAGCTAGCTAATAATTTAATTAATATTTTAAATAATTTAATTACTATTTAATATAAATTAAAAATTAAAATAACTAAAAAACTAAAAAAAAAAAAGCTATATTTTTTTATTAAAAACTAGCCAAACTTTTTTAAAAAAAACTTTTAAACTTTTATAACTTATTATTAATTATTAAAAAAAATATAATAAACGCAGCTACTAAACATTAAAAATTAATAAACGCCTTTTAAAAAACTAGGACTTAACAGCATAAAAATCCTCTATAACTTAATTAAAATAATAATAAAACAAACCTAGAACTATTATAACTTAAATACTTAAATAACTAAAACAAGCCTTTTTAATTAAAAAACTATAATATTTCTAAAAACCGCAAAAACTTTTTCCGCTGAAATAATTATTAAAGGAATAATTATTACAGAAATAATAACTATTCTAGTTAACTTTTTCAAAAAAGATTATTTTTTTTTAAACTTTAAAATTAATTCGCTTTTAATAAAAGCTAGGAACAGACCCGAAAAAATAACAAATTTTAACTAAAAATTAATAATTTTTTTTAAAAATATTTTAACTATAATAAGTCTAGTTATTTTAACAGAAAATATTTTAAAAAACCGCGTAATAAAAATATTAAATATATTATTTAAAAAGTCTAAATAGC